>ML439745.1:23974-100141 GCA_005239525.1 Nicotiana knightiana | reverse complement strand
TTTTATTTTTGGGACTGTATATATATATATATATATATATATATATATATATATATATATATATATATATATATATATATATATATATATATATGTGTGTGTGTGTGTGTATTGGATCACACTCATTTTGGCTGTATGCATTTAAATTGAAAAATGCTTCCGCTTCTACTTTAAATAAGTTAGGTGTAAAACTTTGGGAAACATGTGGGGCTGGTATGTTAATAAGGAGAAATTCACTAGTAAGCAACCGTTGGCTTGCCTGACCCCGGTGTTGGGCGCCATCACGACCCGCGTGGGATTTTGGGTCGTGAAAACGTGGTATCAAAACACTAGGTTCACCTAAGTCTCACGAGTCACGGGCAAACACAGTAGAGTCTTGCAGATCGGTACAGAGACGTCTGTACTTATCTTCAGGAGGCTACGGGGTGTTAGGAAACCTCTATTTGTTCTAATTCTATCGTGCAGTCGATGATTTACTAAATTCATTCTTCTATTCTCTCACAGATGGTGAGGACGCATGCATATCATGTTCCTGATCCGGGAGAGGCTGCTACCCCCGCTGCTCGAGGCCGTGGTAGGGGCAGGGGCAGGGCATCTGCCCGTGGTAGTGGACGAGGGCGTCCCAGAGCTACACCTGTCCGGCCACCAGAGGACCCTATAGTAGAGGAGCAGGATGAGGTCCCTCCAGCAGATCCGGCACCCGTAGATTTTATGACGGCGCTAGGCTTCCAGGAAGTCATGGACCGTATGATGAGATTCATGGCCACCATGTCCCAGGCTGGTTTATTTCCAGTAGATCCTGCCACTTCACAGGCGAGAGGGGGAGCCCAGACCCCTACTGCCCAGGCCACAGGACCGACAGCAGCATTACATCCCACCCCGGGTACACTACCCGTGGATGGTACCCAACCTGTAGCGGAAGCACCAGAGCCTAGACCAGCTGTGGGTGGCGACCAGCATAAGATGCTAGATAGATGGACCCGACTTCGCCCTCCAGTCTTTGGGGGTGAGCGGGGTGAGGATGCCCAGGATTTCATCGACAGGTGCAGGGATAGACTGCACAACACGAGGATCTTGGAGTCGCATGGGGTAGACTTCACTACATTTCATCTAGAGGGCAGAGCTCGCCGCTGGTGGCAGTCATACATTCTCAGCAGGCCAGTAAATTCTCCTCCTGTCACCTGGAGTAAGTTTACTCAGCTATTTCTGGACAGATACATTCCACCTTCTGTGAGGGAGGAGCTTCGGGCTCAGTTTGAGCAGGGGCAAATGTCCGTGAATGATTATGAGGTGAGATTTTCAGAGCTATCCCTCCATGCCCTTATGATATTGCCCACTGATGCCGAGAGGGTGCGACGGTTTGTGGCAGGCTTACATCCAGGTATTAGGACCTTTATGGCCAGAAAGGTAGAGATGGGTACCCCGTACCTTCTTGTGGTCGAGATAGCTCGACAGATTGAGGGATACCGATTGAGGAGCAGGGAGCAGGGTCAACAGGACAACAGGGACAGATTTACAGGTGATTTCAGGGGTGCTCCAGCTAGGGGCAGGGGTCAGTTTGGAGGCGGTCGGTCCAGCAGGCCTTCATATGCAGCACCTCCACTACCTCCCCGAGGTGTCCCAGTTAGGCCCCAGTTCAGTGCCATGCCAGAGCGCTCCTATCATCCTCCAGCTATTCAGAGTTCTCCCAGTGGTTATTCCAGCCATCAAAGAACCTTCGATCCTTATTTCAGTTCTATGCCTGAGGGCTCTCATCGCCCTCCGACCATTCATGATTCTTCTTCTTCGGGTCAGCAGGATATGTCACTTGTGAGATGTTACGAGTGCGGGGACATGGGCCATGTGAAGAGGGCTTGTCCCTGATTTTGGGGCACGACAGTACAACAGGGTTATCAGCCTATGAGTTCAGCACCAGCAGTTCGGCCACCTAGAGGTAGGGGACAGCTCGGCAGGGGTCATCCTAGAGGTGGAGGCCAGTCGGGGGGAGGTCAGGCAGCTCCTGTTCACTCTGGTGGGGCTCAGTCTTCAGGTGATCCAGCCAGGTTTTATGCTATTCCGGCCAGATCAGATACAGTGGCCTTAGACGCCGTGATCACAGGTATTATCTTAGTATGTGGTAGAGAGGCTTCAGTATTGTTTGATCCAGGATCCACTTATTCATATGTTTCAGCCCTATTTTCTCCTTTTCTGGATATATCTCGAGAGTCTTTGGGATCTGTGTCCACTCCCGTGGGCGACTCTGTGGTGGTAGACCGGGTGTATTGGTCTTGTGTAATCACCTTCTGTGAGTTCGAGACCAGAGCTGACCTTTTATTGCTCGACATGGTCGATTTTGAGGTTATTTTAGGCATGGATTGGCTATCTCCTTATCATGCCGTGCTTGATTTCCATGCCAAGATAGTTACTTTAGCCATGCCTGCGTCACCTAGGCTGGAGTGGAGGGGTTCTTCAGTTAGCCTAGCCAGCCGGGTTATTTCATTCATGAAGGCTCGACATATGGTCGAAAAGGGTTGTCTAGCCTATTTTTCTTATGTGCAGGACACCACCGCCGAGTCTCCGACGATTGATTCCGTGCCAGTTGTTCGAGAATATGCTGATGTATTTCCTTCAGATCTTCCGGGCATGCCTCCGGACCGTGATATTGACTTCTGCATTGATTTAGCTCCAAGCGCCCAGCCTATATTCATTCCTCCGTATCGTATGGCTCCGAAAGAGTTGAAGGAGTTGAAGGAGCATCTTGAGGAGTTGTTAGCTAAGGGGTTCGTCAGACCGAGTGTATCGCCGTGGGGTGCCCCAGTTTTATTTGTGAAGAAAAAGGATAGGTCTATGCGAATGTGTATTGATTACCGCCAGTTGAACAAGGTCACCATTAAGAACAAGTATCCCTTGCCGCGCATCGATGATTTGTTTGACCAGTTACAGGGTGCTCGTGTGTTTTCAAAGATTGATTTGAGATCAGGGTATCATCAGTTGAGGATTCGGGCTTCAGATGTTCCGAAGACTACTTTTCGTACGAGATATGGCCACTATGAGTTCTTGGTGATGTCCTTTGGCTAGACTAATTCCCCAGCAACATTCATGGACTTGATGAATAGGGTGTTCAGGCCGTATATTGATTCCTTCGTCATTGTCTTCATTGATGACATTTTGATTTACTCCCTTAGCTTGGGGGAGCACGAGCATCATTTGAGAGTTGTGCTCCAGACTTTGCGAGAACAGAAGCTATATACTAAGTTCTCCAAGTGTGATTTTTGGTTAGATTCCGTGCCATTTTCGGGGCATGTGGTATCCGGAGAGGGTATCAAGGTTGATCCTCAGAAGATCGAGGCAGTTCAGAGTTGGTCGCGTCCTACTTCAGCTACAGAGATCAGGAGCTTTTTGGGCCTAGCAGGTTATTATCGCCGATTTGTGGAGGGTTTCTCTTTTATTGTAGCTCCATTGACTAGATTGACCCAGAAGAATGCCCCGTTTTGATGTTCTGATGAGTGTGAGGCGAGCTTTCAGAAGCTTAAGACAACATTGACCTCAGCACCAGCTCTAGTATTGCCTTCCGGTTCTCGGATGTGCACGGTATATTGTGACGCTTCACGCGTTGTCTTGGGGTGTGTATTGATGTAGGAGGGGAGAGTTATTGCTTATGCTTCACGCCAGCTGAAGGTTCATGAGAAGAACTACCCTGTGCACGACTTGGAGTGGGCGGCGATTGTTCATGCTCTTAAGATTTGGAGGCACTATTTGTATGGAGTGTCCTGTGAGGTTTATACAGACCACCGTAGCTTGCAGCACTTATTCAAACAGAAGGATCTTAATTTGAGGCAGCGCAGATGGCTTGAGTTGTTGAAGGATTATGATATCACCATTCTTTATCACCCGGGCAAGGCTAATATGGTGGCAGATGCTTTGAGCAGGAAGGCTGAGAGTATGGGTAGCTTGGCTTATATTGTAGTAGAGGAGAGACCTCTAGCCTTGAACATTAAGTCTTTAGCCAATCGCCTGGTGAGATTAGATCTTTCAAAGCCTCATCGAGTTTTGGCACATGTGGTTGCACAGTCTTCATTATTGGGAGAGATTAAGGTCCGGCAGTTCCATGATCCGTGCTTAGCAGAGCTTTGGGAGACAATGGTTCATGGTAGGGCCAAGGAGGTTGCTATTGGCGAGGATGGTGTTTTGAGACTTAATGGCCGCTTATGTGTTCCTAATGTTGATGGCCTGAGGGAGAGGATTCTAGAGGAGGCACATAGTTCTCGGTATTCTGTTCACCTTGGTGCTACGAAGATGTATCGTGATCTGAAGCAGTATTTCTGGTGGAGGAGAATGAAGAAGGACATTGTGGAGTATGTGACTAGGTGCCTTAATTGTCAGCAGGTTAAGTATGAGCACTAGAGGCCAGGAGGCCTACTTTAGCAGATGCCCATTCCTGAGTGGAAATGGGAGCGCATTGCTATGGACTTCGCGGTTGGGTTGCCTCGAACTTCGTGGAAGGTTGACGCGGTTTGGGTCATTGTGGATAGATTGACCAGATCGGTGCATTTCATTCCGGTGGCTACTACTTATAAATCTAAGAGATTGGCCCAGATCTACATTCGGGAGATAGTCCGGTTGCACGGTGTGCCGGTGTCCATTATATCAGACCGAGGTCCTCAGTTTACTTCGCACTTCTGGAGAGAATTGCATAGTGAGATGGGCACCCAGATAGACCTCAACGCAACATTTTACCCTCAGACTGATGGTCAGTCAGAGTGTACAGTTCAGATATTGGAGGATATGCTCAGGGCATGTGTGATTGGTTTCGGGGGTCAGTGGGACCAGTTCTTTCCTTTGGCCGAGTTTGCTTACAATAATAGTTATCAGTCCAGCATTGAGATGGCACCATTTGAGGCTTTGTATGGTCGGCGATGTCGTTCTCCTATCGGGTGGTTTGAGCTTGGCGAGGCTAAGTTATATGGCACTGGCCTGGTGAGGGATGCCTTGGAGAAAGTGAAGTTGATTCAGGAGAGGCTCCGTACAGCACAATCCAGACAGAAGAGTTACGCGGATCAGAGGGTGCGTGATGTATCATTTATGGAGGGAGATAGGGTCTGGTTGAAAGTCTCACCTATGAAGGGTATTATGAGGTTTGGGAAGAAGGGCAAGCCGAGCTCGAGGTTTATAGGTCCATTTGAGGTATTGAGGCGAGTTGGGAGGTCGCTTATGAGCTGGCGTTGCCTCCCAGTTTATCAGGAGTTCACCCAGTTTTTCATGTATCCATGCTCCGGAGGTACCACACCGATTTCTCTCATGCGGTCGACTTCAACACTATTCAGTTGGATGAGAGGTTGGGCTACGAGGAGGAGCCAGTTGCTATTGTTGATAGGTATGACCGCCAGTTAAGGTCCAAGAGAGTTTCTGCCGTAAAGGTCCGGTGGAGGGGCTAATCAGTTGAGGAGGCAACCTGAGATTCTGAGGAGGACATGCGAAGCAGATATCCACACTTATTCAGCACTTCAGGTATGATTCTAGACCTGTTCAAGGACGAACATTTGTTTAAGAGGTGGAGAATGTAACGACCCGACAGATCGTTTTGTGTTATCGGACCCCGTTCTCCTAAATGAAACTTCCCATAGCGGCATTTTATGATTTATGACTTGCGGGGACTGGTGGTTCGGGATTCGGAGGTGTTTAGAGTGCAATAGGTACAATTGGTTCCTTAAGGTTGGCCTTTAAGGACAAGTTTTACTTCGGTCAACATTTTGGGTAAACGACGTTAGAATCAAGTTTCGTCGGTTCCGGTAGCTTCGTGTGATAATTTCGGACTTGGGCGTATGTTCGGATTGGGTTTCTAATGACCCGGGGGCATTTCGGCGCCCAATATTGAAATAAGAAGTTCCTTAAGTTCATATTTTGGTTTGGGATGTGTTTTTGTGTTATCGAGGTCCGAACGAAATTTCGAGACCAGGAATAGTTCCGTTATGTTAATTATGACCTGCCTGCAAAATTTGGTGTCATTCCGAGTTGTATAGGTCGGTTCGGCGCGTTGTGGGCGAAGTCTAGAAAACTTAAAGTTCCTAAGTTTGGTTCTTGGGGGGTTGGAGGGTGTGATTTCGAGTTTTAGCGTTGTTTTGGGTGTTCTGAAGGCTTGAGCGAGTCTGTATCATGATTTGGGACTCGTTGATATATTTGGACTAGGGCTCGGGTGGGCCTAGGTGCCTCCCGGGCACCTAACTAGCAAAAATATAGCTGCTGGTGCACCTGTTCTGGTGTGACCGCATGTGCAGTTGCCCAGTCGCAGGTGCGGGACCGCAGCATCGCAGGTGCGATCCCCCAGTGGCCTGGCTAATTATCGCAGGTGCGGACAATATTTCACAGGAGCGGAGCCGCAGGTGCGGTCTCCACTCTGCAAGTGCGGGCCCAGGGTCCCCAATCCATTTCCGCAGGTGCGAGATTTCTCTCGCAGGCGCGAGACCGCAGGTGCGGTCACCGAGCCGCAAGTGCGAAATCACTATCCAGGCAGTGTGTTTTATATACGGGTTTTAAACTCATTTTTCTCATTCCTTTATTCTTCCTTGGGCGATTTCCTCCATTGTCAAGGGGCTAACGACCTGGTCTTCTAAGGTAAGTAAAGTTTACTAAAAAATTATNAGCTTGTGATAATTTGAGAATTTTCCCGTGAATTTGCTATGAAATCAAGTAAGAATCGTATATTAATGATCCTTAGGCTTTGGGTGAGTGTTCCCTTCGAGAATTATTGGAATCCGAGCGTGCGGGCCCGGAGTTGGATCTTGGGAATTTTTCAAGAATGTTGAATTATGGAAAAATTAGGATAAATTCCCTATTTTAGCATGCATTGATGTTATTATACCGTATTTGGCTAGTTACGAGTCCTCGGGTGTAGAGTTCGGAGGATCGGGCGCATCCTTGGTCCGAGGGATAGATTCTACACATGGTGAGTCTCCTTTCTAACCTTGTAAGAGGGAATTGTCCCCATAGGTGTTATATATGTTGCGTGTAATTGTTTGGGGGCTACTGCGTACCACGTGATGAGAGTCCGTACGTAGCGACTATTTTATCATGTCGGGTAGCTTTAGGGCTCACGAGCATGCCATTACGTGCCTTATGTGTATCTTTAGGCAAACTTTGAGTTGTTTATCATCTTTGAACCAGTATGCTTATTATCTCTGAACTAGTATGCTAAAATGGTAGAGAGTTGCCTCTGAAATTCCAGTGAATAGACCTCTGTTACAAGTATAGCCCCTACTAAGCTTATTGATAAGTCCGGTATATATATATATATATATATATGAGTCAGCACTCGAGTCGCATGTATTATTCGCGATCGAGGGGAGCTTTATGTTATTATATATATATGAGTCAGCACTCGAGTCGCAGGTATGATTCGCGATCGAAGGGAGCTTTATGTAAATTATATATCTGAGTCAGCACTCGAGTCACAGGTATGATTCGCGATCGAGGGGAGCTTTATGTTATTATATATATATGAGTCAGCACTCGAGTCGCAAGTATGATTCGCGATCGAGGGGAGCATTATGTTAACTATATATATATATATATAGGATTTCGTGTCTAGATATTTCCTTACGACTCAGACTGGTTGTCCTCACCCTGCATGCGTATGCTTTATTGGTTATTAAATTTCATGAAATTGATCTGACAGATATTTGGAAAAAGGTGAAGTGGTAATTGTTTTATTTATCCTCAGTATTCTTCCTGGATTTCAGTATCTTACATATATATACTTGTTGCTTCACTGCCTTACATGTATACTGTTTTTATTACATTATGTTGATTTATACTGTTGGACCTTAGTGAGTGTCCTGTCGACTTCTCGTCACAACCTCTTCGAGGTTAGGCGGGATACTCACTGGGTACATATATATATATATATGTATGTATATATATATATATGTATGTATATATATATATATATATGTATATATATATATATATATGTATGTATATATATATATATATATTTATGTACTCATGCTGCACTTCTGTACTTAACTGTACAGGTTCTGGGGCTGGTGTTTCTAGCTATCCGACCGGAGCTTGACGTATTCTGGACCCTGACTCCACGGTGAGCTGCCTCCCTTAGCGATTCCCAACTATGCTATGGAGTTATCTTTTGTTTACTTCTGTCTATATCCTTTCAGACAACAGTACCTCTTGTATCATCTTTTGTATGTTCTACTAGTCGCCTACTGACTTGTGACACTAGTTCCTAGCACACACTTAGTAGATTATATATATATATATATATATATATATATATAAGGTATTGGATCACACTCATTTTGGCTGTATGTATTTAAATTGAAAAATGCTTCCGCTTCTACTTTAAATAAGTTAGGTGTAAAACTTTGGGAAACATGTGGGGTTGGTATGTTAATAAGGAAAACTTCACCAGTAAGCAACCGTTGGCTTGCATGACCCCGGTGTTGGGCGCCATCACGACCCACATGGGATTTTGGGTCGTGACACATATATAGATAATCAAATTGTCGAGCTTTCATGGTAGACGAGGTTAGCGTTTAGCTAAGGGTCGGTAAGACTCCACCTCATTCGGAGTGCAGCCGAGTTTATAAGTCATCGTGTTAGAGTTTTTATATAGACTTATGGGTAGTAGGACTGTTCATTTGGATCGGATATCCGAAATCCGAACCGATCAATTCAATTTTGGATTTCGGATTTCGGATTTGATCGGATTTCAGATTGTGTTTATTAAAATTTCGGATTTTGGATCGGATTCGGATTGGTATATTTTAATCCGATCCGATCCGAAATCCAAGATTATTAGGCAATGTATAAATACTACACTTTAATTTCGGATAGTCAGTACTTCCTTTACATCTTCCTCCAAGTTATTACCTTTACAATTGCTAGATTTAGCTATATAGGTACCATAGTACTCTCATAATTGTATAAACATGAATTTTTCTTAATGCATTGCCTCTTTTACAAACAAAATATACATATTAGTTTGCAACTGTGAGGTATAATAAGATCCAAATTCGATCCGATCCAAACTTTAAAATCCGAATCCGATATGATATAATTCAGATCAGATTCGGGTTGCATTTTCCAAAATTCGAAATTCGAATCCGAAATGTGCTAAATCTGATCCGATCCGATCCGATCCATGCACAACCCTAATGGGTAGGCCGGTACCCTGTCCCATTTGATGTCAAATAATCATAGAGGCTTTGTAGACAGAGGTTCATTTTGTACAGTTTGTCAGAGGCCTTGGCGGCCCATATGTATTCATGTTTTAAGAACGATAGTTTTTTGATACAGTGTTCGCCCACTTGCACTTGTACATTATGTGTTGTAGCCATGTTGGCCCATGATAGTTACAAAAGGAATGAGTTCAGCCAACTCGACCTATGTATGTTCTAATTTTGGTCGAATGATCTTGAGTTACAGAGTAGTTCGCTCGGGCCAGCTCAGCACCGGTTGCCAGCCACGCCTCCCCAGGTTCGGGGCGTGAAAATTTGAATATCTTTGTGTGAGAGAGAGTTGATTCTTTCCATTTGATATCCCATTTGTGTTTAAATTGCAATTTATAAGTCGGGGTTCTATCTTAAGTGTGAGGGCACATAAAATTTTGAGTTGTGAACTTAATCCAATCTCCAATTGGGAGGAATGAACAAAAGAAAACTGTTTATGATAATGAGGCCAATTATGAAGCTTTAGTTTCATGACTTGGTTGCTACTTTGATTAATGGTGTGTTTGAACACTTGAATTGAAATGAAATTTGTGAGAAGTTATTGGTGATTCATATTCTTTGAATTAATTGTTGGTACCAACCGAAGTCACTAGATTGTGTTTAATGTGAACCTTTTTGACTTGAAATGATGTTTGGTATGTCATTGAGATTAATCGATGATTTTATTGAAGGATGTTATTATTTTTTGAATTTCTTGAGGACAAACAAAGTTTGGGGGTTTGATAAGTGGGTATTTTACCAACTTATCTTGTCTTTAATATTAGATTTTTGCTATGTTTGATTGATAAAATCGTGTTTTTATTGTCATTTACTTCTATTTTCCAGGTTTTATGTGATTTAGAAGTAATGGTGAATAAACCATGTGAAAACAAGTCAAAAAGGGCTAAAATGGAAACAAAAATACTGCCCAGTGAATTACCCTTCGCGGACGCGAAGGGTTAGACGCGAACACAGAACATCAGGACACAAACCTTCACGAACGCGAAGAGATACACGCGAACATGATGCTGGAGGAAGCAAACCTTCGCGAACGCGATGCTGAAGGAAACAAGCCTTCGCGAAAGTGAAGCTAGAGGAAACAAGTCTTCGCAAATGCGAAGGTGTAATCGCGAACGCGACGAACAATTGGGCGCAAAAACTGGAAAGTTATGGAATTTCACATTTTTGACCCCCAAGCCATTTAATACACGGCCTAGCAGATATTTTGGGCATCTTTGGCTTATTTTTCAGTTCCTAGACTAGAGAAGACAAGTTTTGAAGCTAGGGTTCTTGCAGACACACTTGGGTCTTGGAGATTTGAAGCTTTTGGTTGAGAATTTCTTACTCATTTATGCTCATTTCTTCATTCCTTGCTTTGTATTGAATATTTAAGTGTGTAGTATTTTTTCCAACACTTGAATCTTGTTTATGAAAATATTCATATTCAAAGTGTGGATTAAATATCTTGTTGTTCTTATGTATTGAACGATTTTTATTTAATTATTGTTTCATTAATTATTCTTGTTCTTTAAAGTTTTCAAAGGGATTAGCTAACCCTAGGACTCACCTATTAACTTCGAATTGATTTTGGAAAAGATAATTTGGGATTGGGAAAGATTAATTAACAAGAACTTAAGGTTTTAACCCTCACTTTATAGATTCTACCTAGGGATAGGATTGAATTACTTGTAGCTATATTCAGGTGTGCTTAATCTCTTAATTTTTTTGGGGGATAATTCAATTAAGAAGTCTTGTTAGCCTTTGAAAGAAGCTAATATAGAATTATTACCCAAGGCTAATTAACAAAAACTCACGCTTATTTGCAAAATCGTGAAATACATTGGATCATTACTTGAGTATAATTCCCTATGCATCCATGCTTGTAGCCATTGATCATTTTATTTGCTTTCTAGGTTAGTTTTTATTATCACATTTAGACATAAATATTTTTAAGTGTTTGGCTTAGCATAATAAGTTATAATTCTCTTACACGCCTAATCGCCTACATATTGTTCTCTGTGGGATTCGACCCGGATTCATAGTTGGTTAAATTATATTGAATGCGACCGTGTCCATTTACTTTTTAGTAGTGGATTTGGACGTCATCAGGGACCTACATGATTTCAACCTCGGTATATGAATTCTTGATCTTTGAAAAAGAAAAATGATTGCAGTAAAAATCATTGTCATGACTTTAGACTCAAATTTTGGTTCTTTGATTCACAAAATAGTCTCTTAGGCTATATGTGACTTCTTTGAGTTCATTGGTTTCAGTTAGATTTTGGATTTGTATTCCACTCGAGTTTTCATGTGCCATGTGTGGTGAGATTTATTGTAAGTTCTTTTGTATCATTTGTAGTCTCGAACTTGCCAGGAATGTGCGTCAAGGCGAAATCCTAGACTAACTTGGTTTGAAAAATGATATTAGACCTTCCTTGGACCGTTATTATGCCTTAAATTTCCTACTTGCATATTTTCCATAGTCAACACCTTTTTGAGCCTTTAAACTTTTTATTTGGAAACCATATTTCAAGCTTTAACCCTTCGTTCTTTGGTGATCTATATTTTGGCATCCTACCTCCCTAAGTACTTTGAAAGTGTAAACATAGGCTAGAAACTTAAGTTTGGGGGTGAAGGTTGGAAAAGTTGTGATGTGGAAGTTGTTTAAAAGGTGAAAGGTAATTAAAAAAAATAGTGGAACCTTCCTTGAGTTTATTCTTTTTAAAAAAAAGAAATAGTTGAGAAAAAGGAAGGAAAAATAAGGAATTTTGAATAAAGGTAAGACTAGGTAATGAAATGAAAAATGAAGAAAGGGTGGAAAAGTTCTGGAAGGAAGTGTACTTTGATTGTCGAAAAAGTGTAGTGTTTAGGGAGGTTTTGAGTCACTCTAACCAAAATTGTGCCCTACCTTAACCAAAAGGCTAAACTACAACCCTTTAAATCCTAATTGATTTTGAACCAAGTTTATCTACATTAGTGGAGAAATACATGAAGGGCAAGTTGACATACATGAAGGGAAATTTAACATACATTGTCTAATTAACATAAACTCGCTCATACTTGTAAAATCGTGAAATACATTGGATCGTTACTTGAGTGCAATTCCCCGTGTATCCATGCTTGTAGCCATTGATCATTTTACTTTCTTTCTTGGTTAGTTTACATTTTCGCAATTAGCTATAATTATTTTCTCAAAATTTTTCTAAGTGTTTGGCTTTGCATAATAAGTGATAATTCTCTTACACGCCTAATCGCCTACATATTGTTCTCTGTGAGATCCGACCCCGATTCATAGTTGGGTAAATTATTTTGCATGCGACTGTGTCTATTTACTTTTTAGTAGTGGATTTGGACGTCATCACCTTACTCATCTTAAATAGCGCATCCTGTTTTCTTGAGTTTAACTTCGTACCCTGAATCACATAGCTGAGTTATACTCAGGAGATTATAATTGAGTCCATCTACAAGATATACTTCAGTAATTTCACAGTTGTTATTGAATGGAACTGTGCCTGTGCCTACTATCTTTCCTTTTGAATCATCATCAAATTTGACACTTCCTCCATTATCTTAGTAACTTCTTTGAATAGGTTTTTGTCACCTGTCATGTGATTGGAACATGCACTGTCTAAGTACCATTTTTCTTTGCGGCTCTTTCTGTGGTGATCTTGCAAAACAGAATTATCACTTTTTTTAGGTACCCAAGCTTGATTGGGTTATTGTTGGTTAGTTATAATAAGATCATGATTGTTTTTGGGTTTCTAAATCCATCTTGTAACATTAGATTTACGAAATCGACAGAAAGAATATTTATGTCCAATTTTGTTACAGTAATGACACATAGGGGCGGATCCAGTTTTTAATCTACCACTTGTGTTAGTATTTGTGGAATCATTTCTAACCGGTCCTTTGTCATTTGACTTGTAAGTCGCCCGATTAGACTTGACAGAATTGTGACTGGTGGACTTGCGCATGCCATTAAGTTGCATTTGCAATTCCTGAACTTTATCTTGAAGTACATCTCTTTCGATTTCACAGACTTCAAGCTTGAGTTACCAGTCTTTCAATTCCCTTGAGTCTCCTTAGTTCATTCATAATTTTTTGAGACTCTTTTAACGTAAGGTTAAGAAATCCTGCAATTCATTACATTTATCACGATTATAATATCTTACCTCGCTTGTTTCATCTCTTGCCACGAAATAATATTTAGTATCTTCTCTGCATTCATCATTTGATGCATCTTCATCGATCCAGCAACCCGAGTATTTGTTCATGTCATTTTCCAGAGTGGTCATGAAGCACATATTTGCTATTTCATCATGTTCTGAACTATCTTCATCAATCCAGCTTCCGAAAGATTTATTTTTATTGAATCCTCCTGAGACCTTTCTTTTAAGATATGGGCATTCAACTTGAACATGCCCATACCTTCCACACTCATAAAATTTTCCATCATTCTTGTCTTGTTCATTGTATTGCCTAGTTTGCCTGGGTGTCATCTTTCCCCTTCTTATGTTTCTATACCTTCTCATTAAACCATCCATGTTTCTTGATACCATGTAAATCTCTTCTTTCAAGAGCTTCTGGGTCGTCATGAATATCATTTTCAGGTCTTTCAGTTGTAGCTTTGAAAGTAACTCTTTTCTTCTTTTTTTCCTGGTTTGTTGTCTTGAGATGTGTTTTCTTGAATGCTATAAGATCTCCTAGAAGTTCATCATATTAAACTTTGTTTAGATCTTGAGTTTCGAGTGCAACTACTTTTGTCTGCCAAATGGTAGGTAGACTTCTTAGAATTTTTCAAACTTGATAACCACTTGAGTAGGGTTTACCAAAGGCTTTTAGATCGCTAATGATTTTGCTGAACCTTGCAAATATTTCCTCAATGGATTCTCTTTCTTTATATGGAAGAGTTCATAGTCATGAACCAACATGTTAATGTGAGTTTCTTTCACTTTGCTAGTTCCTTCATAAGTAGCATCCACTTTATCCTTCATTTCTTTGGTTGTATCACAACTTGAGATTTTCTCATACTCCTCTCCACTAATAGCGTTATAGAATAATATTCGTGCCTTAGCATTAATCTAGAAAACAACCATTTTCTCGTGTGTGTATTCATCTATATCTTCCAGATCAGCGGGTGGTTGAGCTGCTGCTGGTAGTGGATAGTTTCCCTTTTTGATACCATACCATACTTTGACATCATAGGATTTTGCATATATTTCCATTCACACTTTCTAGTGAGAAAAATGTTGTCCATTGAAGTATGGTGGGCTGGCTTGCGAAGTTCCTTCTTGAAAAAGTGCTCCTACAATTACTTGATTTGCCATGATCTTTTCTCACAAGCTGTTAAGCAAAAAGTGTGAGGCTAGCTCGAATACCAATTGAAAGTACAAGAGGGGGGATGAATTGCCGATTTTTATTTTTTAGTATTCTAAGTAGTTGACTAGTTTACCGATTAGTCGACTAGAGATAAAACAAAATAAAAATAATAATAATGCAGAAATGAAGAGCAGAAAACAAAGACACCAGGATTTTTATACTGGTTCGGATTCAATGTAAATCCCACGTCCAGTCCCCTTGGGTTGCAAGGGTGATCTCTTTCAGTATTTAAAGTATCTCGAGTACAAGATGGTTGATGTAGCTTTACACCAACAACTCAGTTTCTATGTCACTTTTATCTTCTTGATACAATGTCTCACCAGTGTTTATCTCTTTTTCTTCTCTCACTAATTACACAACAGATCTAAGGAGAAATACAATGCTTGTTTGGAGTAGAACAAAAGAGTGATAATCGTTCGTTCAAAGTATATCTGCTTTAGGTCTGGAACAGATGTATATATATTTCATGAGGCATCCTTGACTCTTGATTGACGTGAATCTTGAGAGATTACAAACCCAAGGGAGTTGATCCTTGAAAGGAGTCATAAATTTATTCTTTTCAAGAATAAAGTCAGTTTTCATTTGATCTTCCTTGATTTGTGGTCTTGACAGGTTGTTCGTCCACTAGACATATCTTTTCTGTTACTTGAGTTACCAATAATGGATCCCTTGATTTCGGGCTTTAACGATCTCAATTGCAGCGTTCACAATCTTGTTTTCCTTTGATTTAGGACCTTCCTATAATAGCTTCTGTCAATCATCTATCAAATCATTGATTGATTCATCTTCCAGATCTCCGCAACTTCTTCCTCTTTCATCTCTAATCATTGATACTTTTCCTTAGATTTGCTTTTAGAGCTCCCATTAATAGATTGTTTCCTTAATCCATAATTGAATGATAGGGCTTCTTGATTCCTTTATTTTATTATTTTTCATCATTGAAACTCATATTTAACAGTTAGGTCACTAGAGAAAGGTGGGTTATAAATGCCTAAGCCCGAAATTACACGTGCCAATGTATGATCTAAATGAGGGATATATTCCCATTACGATATATTGATATTATTCCCTTTGATTGGGATGAACGAATAACTAGAAAAGACCACGTCGAACCACATAACATTGTGGTGAGAAGGCCTAGTCGATCAGGCGGAGATCGGATACCATGACATGCACATGGTGGTATTGTGTTTCTATGTTAACCCTCATACATTCGGGTGACATGGCATAGCCGATCGGGCAGAGATCGGACTCCATGTCACGTGCATGGTGGTGTGCCAGTACTAAGGATCTACCAAACTTAAAGTATTAATGCTTACTTGAAGGCTTACTTTGTTTTAACTTGGCACTTAATATGATCGATTTTCTTACAGCTTCTATAATCCTCTTTTTTTATGTTGGCATTACATTCCATGAGAGGGTATTTAGATTTACATACTAGTACTATTGCATATGTACTAACGTCCCATTTGCGTAGGGTGCTGCATCTTTAATGGACGTAGGTGGTTCTTCAACATGGGGCACTGATAATTGATAGTAGCATACCTCTTCTCAGCTTATTTGGTGAGCCCTACTCAATATTGAGGCCTTATGTCATTTTGATTATTGTACATTGTATTTTGAGGTTAAGTTGGGGTCTTGTCACCGACACTTCCATATTGTACTCATGTTCACTTAAAGGATCCGAAGTCATATTGTGGGCTGTGTTTATATTGGGGAAAGCAAACTAAAAATGTTGTAGTTGTCGAGGGTATTTCCACTTTTAAACTATGAACTTCTAATGTTTTGGTAATTGCAAATGAAGTTCCTAAAAGTAATGTAAATTGGGGTTTACACCTTATCCTCTCGTTGTCTATCTCTTGACAACTATTCTCAAATTTTTTGTGGGCAAGGTTGGGTGGTAGGCACTAAGTAGGATTGCTGGACTAGGGTAACTCAATCGAGCATCGATCCCACTCCCCAAGGTCAGGGTGTGACAAGCTTGGTATCATAGCCTAAGGTTTTAAAGTGTCATAGGATGTCAGCCGTGTCTAGTTAAGTCTTTATTATTAGTTTGAATTCGACCACACCTATAATTAGGAGACTACTTGGGCATTTACGACTGTCGCCCTTCTTTGATATTCTAGATCGTGTGATATAGATGATTATAAGATTGTCACTTTTAAATCGCGCGTTGTTCTAATTTTTTAGTACGTGGTGCCTAAGAAGAAGGCAAGGAGTGGCCGTTGATACAATACCTGATGTTGCGAGTGAGCACCCAAGGGGTGAGGACAATGCCCCAACCACAACACCTCATGATTCCACTACTCCTTCTAAGAATGTATAGATCCCCCTCTAAACGATATTCTAGTTCCACTTTCAGCCTCAGCCTCAGTCTTAATGTTTCTGAACTCTACCCGAGTAATAAAGTGGAAACCCCCATCACGATCGATTAAAAAGAAATTCGCCCATATTTCCTTAAGCAAAGGTAGAGAAGGACCAAAAAGAATGGAAAAGCGGACAAGACCTCCTAGTTGGCCATGATAAAAGAATAAGTGAGTCTCAGTTAATAACGACGATGATATGCATTTCACATGAGCGCTGGGTAAAGTGACTTACTTGAATGGTGAGCTATCCTGAACCTCGGTGACCCAGTGAACAGGGAGTCCGGGCTCGTGTTGAATAGTTATGGAAGGGCAACGAATTCTTTCGAAGAATGGTGCAATTGAGGAGCCATAAAACCAATGCAGTCTCCGGAAAAAAACCAACCCAGTTACTCACCTTGACAATCTCATGCTAATCATGGAAGAAAGACTCTTAAATCATAATTCTAATTAAATAGAATATGATTCCATATCCAAATAAATTCAAATCCATTTTCGGTTTTGGAGTTCAATAACAAACACCTACCCCTCTATTGGGGACCTTAGGGGAGCCATCTAGCTGTTAACCCAGATAGTGTCTTCCCAGGCCTAGATATTTAATGCCATATCTACTTCCTCTAGCCACCAAAGAGATATAGCTAGTTCGGAGGGGGGGGGGGGGGGGGGGGAGGGGGACATAGTTCATCAGTTGGATCCCACGGTGTTCATGGGTACTAAGCCCGAAGAGGACGCATAGGAATTTATTGATGAGATGCATAAGAATCTCCGTGTTATGCGTTCCACTGAGACAGAAGCAGTGAAATTGTCCTTCTATCGCCTGAAAGAAGTGGCGTATTCATGATTGGAGTTTTGGGAGGAGTCCAGTGAGGATGTTAACCCTCCCGCAAAGTGGAACCAGTTTGTGGATGCTCTCATGGATCATTTCTTGCTTGCCGATACTAGGGCCGCTTGTGCTGCCAAATTTGAGAAGTTGAAGCAAGGAAGTAGGAGTGTGTGGGACTACCATTTGAAATTTGCGAGTCTTTCCAAGTATGATGTATATATGTTTCCCAATATAGAGGCTATGGTGCGTCGGTTTGTGCAAGTCCTTAGCCCTTTGGTTATCAACGAGGACGCTAAAACCGCTTGAATTATGATATTAACAATAGGAATATGGTGGAATTTTCTTAGGAAATAGAGACCCGGAAGGTAAAGAACAAAATGGAGCTAGATGGTAACAAGAAGGCTCGGTCCGCGGGCAGCTTTGGTAGTTCTTTCAGTGGTGGTAGTGGTGGAAAGGCAATGTTTAGGAGAGGTTCATCTGGACCATCACAGTCTTTTGCTCAATCTTCATCCAGTACACCACCATTAGGTTCTGATGAGAAGTAGTGGAGTCATTTAAGGCCTAGCTAGTGCAACATGGGATCGTATGAGTAAGGCCAGTTAGACATGAGGTTCCAACCGCAACAGGGGCCCTCATGCCTTAGGTGTGAGAAAATGAACTTGGGGGATTGTCTCATGAACCTTCCCATATGCTACAAGTATGGTCTTAGAGGCCATATTCATAGAGATTTCCTTTCGTCCCGTTGGAATATTGGTAAAGGTATGGTGCAGCCAGCCAATTTAGCTGCTACTATTTCTGCAACACCTTTTGTAGCTCGGGGGTACTCCAGCACCCACAGGGCGTGGTGCAACTAGGGGTGGTGCGCACGGTTTAAGAGGATCCAGTAGGTTCTATGCTATGAGAGGTTGCTAAAGTTTAGCGGCTTCACCAAATGTCGTCACCGGTATACTAACTGTCCAATATCACGATGTGTATGCTCTTGTAGATCCTTGTTCCACCTTGTCATATGTAACTCCTTATGTTGATATGGAATTCAGGCTAGAACCGGAACAACTTCGTGAGCCGTTCTTTGTATCTACTCCAGTTGGTGAGTCTTTTATGGCCATATGGGTTTATAGGGATTGTATTGTCACTATGCATGGTCGAGACACCATAACCGATCTTATTGAATTGGTAATGGTGGATTTTTATGTGATAATGGGGATGGACTAGCTTTACTCATGGTTTTCCAAGCTTGATTTCCAAACCAGGACCATTAGTGTTTGAGTTCCCATGTGAGTCAGTCATTGAGTGAAAGAAGGATGATGTTGTTCTAAAGGGTAGGTTTATTTCTTACCTTAAGGCCGCAAATATGCTCAGTAAGGATGCATATACCATTTGGTCCGAGTCACAGACATTCATGTTGAGGCACCGACACTTGAGTCCATGCCAGTTGCGAATGAATTTCTAGGGGTTTCTCCTGATGAGCTTCCTAGAATCCGACAAGACATGGAGATTGACTTTGGGATCGATGTATTGTCGGGCACACAACCTATATCAATTCCACCCTATAGAATGGCTCCGACAAATTGAAAGAGCTGAAAGAGCAGTTAAAAGACTTGCTGGAGAATGGTTTCATCCGACCAAGTGTGTCGCTTTGGGGCGCACCTGTTCTCTTCGTAGTGAAGAAGGATAGGTCATTGAGGATGTACATCGACTATCATCATCTCAACAAGGTCACACTCAAGAATAAGTACCCGCTGCCAAGGATACATGACTTGTTTGATAAATTGCAAGGTGCTAAGTCCTTCTTCAAGGTTGGTTTAAAATCAAGGTATCACCAATTAAAGAACAGGGAGTAGGATATTCTGAAAATAGCTTTCAGGACCTGGTATGGGTACTTTGAGTTTTTGGTGATGCCTTTTGGGAAAATGAATACTCCTCCAGATTTCATGGATCTTATGAATTGAGTCTTCAAGCCTTTACTAGACTCTTTCTGATAATGTTCATTGATGACATCCTGGTATATTCACGATGTTATGACCACGCCGATCATCTCGGGGCAGTTTTACATAATCTATATCAACATAATTTGTATGGACTATTTTCAAAATGTGAGTTTTGGCTCGAGTCTGTCAATTTCTTGGATCATGTTGTCTCAAGTAAGGGAATCAAGGTTGATCCTCAGAAGATTGCGGCTGTGAAAAATTGGCCTAGACCTACATCTCCGACAAAGATTCACAGTTTCTTGGGCTTAGCTAGGTATTACAGGAGGTTTGTGGAGGGATTATCTTCTCTTGCCTCTCCATTAACTAAATTGATGCAGAAGACAGCTAAATTACAATGGTTAGATGTATGTGAAAAGATATTTCAAGAGTTGAAGTCAAGGTTGACCATGACACCGGTGTTGACCTGTCTGGAGGGTACACATGGTTTTTTTTGTGTATTATAATGCTTCAAGGGTTGGAATTGGGCGCATATTAATGCAAAACGGAAAGATGATCGCTTATTCTTCTAGGCAACTCATGAACCATGAGACAAATTATCCAACACACGACTTAGAGCTTGCGGCGGTTGTGTTTGCATTGAAGATTTGGAGTCATTATTTGTATGGGGTCCATGTGGATATATTCGCGGACGGTAAGAGTCTTCAATACATCTTCAAGTAGAAAGATTTGAATCTAAGGAAAAAGAGGTGGCTCGAGTTACTTAAAGACTACGCCATCGACATTTTCTATCATTCAAGGAAGCTTTGTTGTGGTGGATGCTATTAGCCGGAAATCCATGGGTAGTTTGGCTGACTTGGAACTCTGTCAAAGGACATTAGCCAAGGAAGTTCATCAGTTGGGTAGTTTGGGAGTTCTGCTTGTGGACTCTAGCGAAGGTGGGGTGATTGTAGAAAATAGGTCCGGGTCATTACTCGTGGTGGAAGTCAAAGAGAAGAAATATGATGATCCATTTTTGGTGCAATTGAAGGAGGGAATTCATATACACAAGACCATGGATTTTTCTCTTGGCATGAATGATGATATGTTAAGGTACCAACAACGATTGTGTGTTTGTAGTTTGTCTCTAGGAAAGAATCATGATTGAGGCTCACAGTTCCAAGTATTCCATGCACCCATGCTCCATGAAGATGTACCATGATCTCAAGAAAGTCTACTGGTGGAATGATATGAACAAGGACGTAGCGGACTTCGTGACTAGATGCCCAAACCGTCAACAAGTGAAGGTTGAACACCGGAAGCCCAGTGGTTTGGCACAAACTATAAAAATTCCAATGTGGAAGTGGGAGATGATCAACATGGACTTTGTAGTATGTCTACATCGCACCCCTTGCAGGTTTGACTCGATTTGGATGATTGTGGATCGATTCACTAAAGCAACACACTTCTTTCTTGTTAAGGCCACTGATGCATCAGAACACTATGGTCAGTTGTATATCAGAGAAATAGTCAGATTGCATGGCACTGTAGTTTCCACTATTTCAGATCGAGGCGCGCAGTTCACCGCTAGCTTTTGGCAAAAAATTTGGCAAGGTTTAGGGACTCAGGTGAATCTTAGTACAACTTTCCATCCACAGACCGAGGGGAAAGAAGTGAGGACTATAAAGACACTTGAATATATATTGCGTGCTTGTGTTCTTGACTTTAAGGGTATATGGGATGATCATTTGCCACTCATAGAATTTGCCTACAATAACTGTTATCATGCCACATTTAGATGGCACCGTTTGAAGCTCTATTTGGTAGGAGATGTAGATATCCTATTGGTTGGTTTGAAGTCGGAGAAGTCGAATTGATAGGGCCAAACCTCGTGCATTAGGATATGGAGAAGGTCGAGATCATTAAAGAGTGATTCAAAATCACTCGGAGTCACCAGAAGTCCTATTCGGATGTGCGTCGTAGAGATTTAGAGTTCAAATAGGATGATAGGGTATTCTTGAAAGTTCCCCCCTTGAAGGGCATAATGCAATTTGGGAAGAAAGGGAAATTGAGTCCAAGATATATTAGACCATACAGAATCTTGCAGAAAGTTGGTCAAGTGGCTTATAGGCTCGAATTACCTCCAGAGATGTCCTTAGTGCACCCAGTGTTTCGTGTGTCTATGCTAAAGGTGGTTGGAGATCAGTCACTTGGTTTCCATCCTTGACAGACAAGTTCGAAAGTTGAGGAATAAGGAGATTGCCTCTGTCAAAGTGCTATGGAAAAATCAACAAGTTAAAGAAGCCACTGGGAGGCCGAGGAAGAAATGCAGAGAAAATAACATCACTTGTTTATGTAGCCAAATGGTTGTGTTTCAAAGAATGTTAGAAGTTTACTTTCTATAAGTTATGTTCAACTTGTAAAATTTATGCTAGAATGCCTTTTTTGGCGATGCAATGCTTATAATGTTATAGTTGGTTTTGTTTTTATGCTATGATGTGTTGTGTGTTATGAATATGTTGTTAGGATTGGTTTCTGTGGCTCTCTAACAGGTAGATAGGCCTGAATACAGGGGAAACTCTACAGAAAATTTTGGGAATCTGGGGAGTTAGCCAAATTTGGAACTCATGGTATGTGAATAAACAGTCGAGTCATATTGGGTGTCTATAGCGGACTCTAACCCTTATTCGAGGATAAATGATCCAAAGTGGGGGAGGATGTAAGGCCACGTAAAAGTTCACCAAGGATTTAAGGTTCAATGGTGCCAAGGTAGGCTAATGTGCTCGGAGGGTTGTACCCCGTGGTACAATTTTGGACTTTCAATGCATCGTGGATTTGGTAGAAAATGTGCAAAAAATAGTGATTTTGCGGTTTATTATGCTACCACAGATCTGTTCTACTGACCGTGGAATTACCACGAAACAAGTCAGAAGGAGCTCAATTTTGAGGGTTATTTTGCGGTCCAATGTGCGACCGCATAATAGTTCCGCGGACCGCATATCCGTCGCATAATAAACATAAGAATTTTTTGGGTAGTTTTGTAGCCTGATGTGCGGCCGCAGAACCATTCCGCAAATCGTGGATCTGTCGCGGACCTAACTAGACCCAACCCAAATTTTGGAGACCATTTCGTGGTCTAGTTCATGGACCGAACAATCTTTTTGCAATGCATTCTACTATTGAACATTTGATTTCGGAGGATCATTTTGAGAATTTCCTAACCCGACTTTGTTTTGATATAAGACTTAAGGGGGTCATTTTTTGTTGGAGAATCAGTTTATTTTAGAGAGGGGGAACACTCTAGAGGAAGGGAAGGGGAACTCGAACACCCTACTCTTCAGTTCTTGCTCATCTCTTAAAGATTCAAGGAGGATACTCACAAGGTCTTCCACCAAAGAGATAAGGCTTTATCCCTAGTTCAACATACAATGTTCTATAATGAATTTATGAGTGATTTTTGTGATGGTGCTTATGGGATGGTTAAAGGAAGCCATACACCCTTACATTTCAAATTTAGGGTGTTTGAGAAGAATGTGGGATGCGGTTCTTGAGTTGGGGGTGAATCGTTAGGCATGCATATGACGATGAAGGTGGTATGGAGGTTGTTGAACTACTCCGGGTAAGTTGTTTGAAATTGGTTGTGGGGTGAATGATTTCCATCATAGAACTTTGTAGTCAATTTCGCATATCTGTTGTTTTCTGAAATGCCTAAAAGGGATAAACCTATGAGCACCTTCCTAATTATGATTCAATTTGACTATGTTTCTATAGATTGAAGTTTCTAAGAGTAGTATAACGTTTTAGTAATCCTAAGGAAAGCTTAATCATGGTCTGTTGGCTAAACTCCTTCCATAGAATCGGATTCCATGAATTCCTTGTGAACTCTAAGTATGGTTTGTCCAAGTTCTATTCCTATTGTTCTGGATTGCCTCTAATGATTAATTCCTCCAAATGTTTATGCCCTCGGGTCATGTCCCAGTTTCCTTTACATCATGATCTCCCTTGGGACAAATATTTTCAAGGATGATTAATATATTCAATGCTTATGATCTTAACTCATGTTCTGATTGCAATTCACTATGCTCTCCTTTTGGAAGAGTGTTTAAGGCTTTTCTTACTCATGTATTTAAAGCCCTGATTTCCAAAATGTTCTACGTATTGATGTTTTATGATGATCCTTGTAAGTAAGAATATAAAAGAATGAAGTATGAAACGTGACCATGGTGCCAGGAATGAAGATTATCATGTATGGCCAAGCGTGCCAATGAAATGAAAGATTTTATGAGAGGCTATGAGATATATTCTTTTTATATAGAAATATTTTTGGGAGTATCATTAGGTCACCAAAGAAGGGTGGGTTTTAAAGGCCTAAGCCCGAAACTACACGTGCCGGTGTAGGAGCTGAATGAGGGATAGTATCCCATTATGATATGTTGAGATTATTCTCCTTGATTGGGATGAATGGATAGCTAGAAAAGACCATGTCGAACCACATGGTATTGTGGTGAGACAGCCTAGTCGATCAGGCAAAGATCGGACACCATGTCGCGCACATGGTGGTATCGTGTTTCTATGTCAACCCTCATACATTTTGGTGAAACAGCTTAGCCAATCGGACGGAGATTCGACTCCATGCCACGTGCATGGTTGTGTGTTGGTACTAAGGATCTCCCAACCTACATACTAGTACTATTCTATATTTACTAACATCCCTTTTTATCGGGGTGCTACATCTTTAATGGATGCAGGTGGTTCCTCAGCAGACGACATCATTGATAGAAGCATACCCTCTTCTCAGCTGATTTGGTGAGCGCTAGTCCATAGCGGGGCCTTGTGTCGTTTTGATTCTTGTACCTTGTATTTTAAGGTATAGCCGGGGCCTTGTCACCGACACTTTCATAATGCATTCATGTTCACTTAGAGGCCCTGTAGTCATACTATGGGTTGTGTTTAGATTTGGGAAAATAAACCAAAAATGTTGTAGTTGTCGGACGTATTTCAACTTTTAAACTATGAAATTGTAATGCTTTGGTAATTGCAAATTAAGTTCCTAAAAGTAATGTAAATTGGGGTTGTACACCTTATCCTCTCGTTGTCTATCTCCTGAAATCTACTCTCGAATTGTTTATGGGAAAGGTTGGATAGTAGGCACTAAGTAGGCTTGCTAGATTGGGGTAACTCAGTCGAGCGCCGGTCCCGCTCCCCAAGGTCGGGGCGTGACACTAGCCCATTCAGATATTTCACCCATGGATGAAGGCGTTGTTAAGCAGTTTGGTGACTTCTTCCTCAGCTGCTTGGGCTTGTTCGGGCCCAATATTTCTTTTCTGTTGTTTCACGGGGCGGTGGTTTGGTGTGTGCACCATGATATCCACCAGGATGCCTTTCATATCTACATGAGACCAAGTAAAACAATCCGAATTATCTTGGAAAAATTTAATCAACTTACGATTCTGCTAGGAGTCAGTTCTGAGCCGATGTAGACTTTCCTTTTTGGCTAATGGACAAAAAGAATCACTTCTTCCAGTTCCTCCACCATTAGCGTGGAAACGTCATCTTCCTCAGGTTTGCTGATTTTATTCGGAGAGGGGCCTATTCTGGCTATGATAGTTACATCCTCGCCCCCCGAATGATGTGGTTGCTATTTTGCAGTCTCTTCTTTGGAGATGCTGTTTGTGGAAGCAATTGAGTTGACTTCCTAGGATGCTCTTTGTTCTCCTAGAATGTTCCATATTCCTCATTCAGACGGTAACTTTATCACCTGGTGCCAAGTTGAAAGGACTGCATCCATCTCATGAATCCACAACTTTCCCAGGATGGCATTGTATGCCGTTTCTCCTACCACTACCTAGAATGAGGTGTTCTTAGTTACTCCTTCAGTGTTAGTCACAATCGTCACTTGCCCATATGTCATCTCAATGTAGTTGTTAAACCATGAGAGAATTCACACCTTCGAAATGCTTTAACTCGTGAGCTCCATTTCTTGGACCACCCGTTATTGGATTGATGTTGGCTGAACTTCTTGGGTAAATCAAAAGTCTTATTACATTAGTGTCAAAATTCATAAAGTAATTACTAGGGCATCATTGTGTGGCATGGTCAATCCATCCGCATCCTCATCATCGAAGGTTATGTTTTCTTCGATTAGCATTTGCCGAATGTGCTTCTTGTGGGAAATAGACATTTTTGTGAATTTCTTTGCTGATGTGGAGGTCACTCCATTTACTTCTTCTTCCCCAAAGATGACGTTGATTATTTTCTTAAGAGTTGGAGCCTTCAATGGTTCTTCTTTATTCATGTGTTTCATGTATGAAAACTTTGCCTTTTCACTAAAAAGTTCACCAAATATCCTTCCTTTATTAAACGATTGATTTCACCTCAGATGAGCCTGTAATCTGAAGTTTTGTTGCCGTGAGCATTATGGAATTCGTATCACAATTCCTTACTCTACTTTCTTGCATCAAACCTCATGTCTTTCGGCCATATTACTTTATCTCCTATGTCTTTGAGTGCCGCCACTAACTCTGTCATGTTCACACCCAAGTCATAATCGGCGTGCTTTGGTATGGAGTGGTAACCACTAGTTTTGGATATCTCTGGTTCTTTACCAGCTCGATGCATGCGTGGCTCATCTCTTCGACTGGAATTCTTGTCATCACGGATATGTCTTGGCTGCTGATCAATCTCACGCTACATGTGTCTAGGGTAGGACTCATGTCGTATTCTTGATTCCCGATGCCTAAGTTCATCTTGTCAGCGAGTCCCTCCTGGTCATCGGTCATATCTGAAAGTGTCCTTCCCTTCGAAATCAGAGAGCACCGAGATGTGTTCTTCAATATGGAGTTCGTATTGTATCGATGGTACATATCATTCAATGTTTTCACAGGGAATTCATGAA
Organism: Nicotiana knightiana; assembly: GCA_005239525.1. Taxonomy (NCBI): domain Eukaryota; kingdom Viridiplantae; phylum Streptophyta; class Magnoliopsida; order Solanales; family Solanaceae; genus Nicotiana; species Nicotiana knightiana. Next base: position 73,574 of record ML439745.1, on the reverse strand, counting down.
GGATTTCCTTTAATCTTCTTGAAGCCTCTAAGCTTTATGGATTCAGATTCCCGGTGAGCGCCATAGCTGCACAATTGTCTTCAAATTCAGGAAGCAACATCCATTCCTTTTGAAATCGGCCAATAAAGTCTCGTAGTGACTCCGTCCTTCTCTTTATAATCTTGAAGATATCTTCCACTTGTTTTTTCAATTTTTGTGCTCCAGAATGAGCATTAATGAAAGTATCTACAAGTTAATCAAAAAAGGTAATAGAATGTTTGGGTAAGTGAGAATACCATGTTAGGGCTCTTTTCGTTAGTGTCCCCGAATTTTTTAACTAGCACCGATATGATATCTTCTTTTTGTGAGGTATTTCCCTTGGATCTCGGTTGTATACGCATGCTGTGGTCACGCGGATCCCGTGTGCCATCATATTTCGAAATGTCAGGCATCTTGAATTTATCGGGGCTAACACCGCCCTGGGGCTGAAATAAAATCGTCCACTGTTTTCTCTAGCCCACAGATATTGGGATGGCGACTGCTGGATCTGGCTGGTGATTCATTTCGACCACAAGGCGATGTGGATCTGGTGGATTAGTCATCTGGAGTCTGAGTTCCTTCAGATCCTTTGATCGTCTGTCCAACTATGGGAACATTGAGTTGATTACATGATATTGTCCTCTCAACCAACAAACCAACAAAGAACTAGTAGAATTAGGCAGAAGTGCGAAAGTTAAAGAAGTTTTGAACCAAAATTTTAATTGCCAGGGCCCCACGATGCGCGTCAAACTGTTTGACATAGAACTAATTTTTAAAATAAAAAATTAAGTTTGTATTTTTCAAGGTCACTTGAAATTTGTTTGGTTCGAGATAGTCGCAAATAATAAACAATAATAAATAAGAAAGAACATAATAGATTATACAAAATGAAAAAGTAGAGAAAGTTCTTAATTTCTAATCTCCAAACTACCACGAACCAAAATTCCAACCACGGGGTGGTGATGACGCCTAACATACGCTTGCTAGGCAAGCCAATATTAGCTAACCAATTAAACAATGTAAAAATAAATTAATAAGATATTAAGACTGAAATATACTGAAATGTATAATAATCCGAAAGCATTGCTGTCTAGATTAATCACAGAAACTAGAGTCAAAAGTACACGAGTTGCTAGAATACTACAAACAAATTTTAAAATAAAATACAATATGATCTGATACAAAGAAAACATCAATAAATATAGGAAGGTGACTTTAGGTTCTGCGAATGTCGTGCAGCACTGTAACTACCCAACCGGTAGTTTTGTGTACTTTAGTCCCGTTTACCTTATTTAATGCTTTACTTATGTGTTTTTGAAGACATAGGTTATGAAAACGATAAGTGCATCAGTCAACATTCGAGGACGAATGTTCCAAAGGGGGAATGATGTTACACCCCACGTTTTATTACGTGGAAGTACGCCATAAGTAAATTGATGAAAGCTCGAAAATGAGATGTTATATCTCAAATTTTTGTACGTTAAGTTTCATCGTATGTTAATCGACGTAAGCTCAAAAATGAGATTATTTTGGGATTATAAGTATTACGCTATTTCAAACAAGTGATAAGTAAATTCGTGAAGGTGAGAGAGTAAGCGAATCGAAGGAAATGAGTTTCGTCAAAATTTGTCGATTTGGGATAAAATAAGGTCCGAGCTACAATACCCCGTATTTATGGACTAATACCATACAAGGTACCACACGACCATGATAGCAAGATGTACTGGGTATGTTAAAAGTGATTAATATTTTAAGTAAGTTAAGATAATTCTTAATTATGTGAGTAATTGGTTAATTATTGGGTAGTGAAATATTACCTAATTAGTTATGGATATACTGGATAAGGATTAATTGCACTACGCGGCACCCCCCCCCCCCTAAAATTAAGTGAATAATAGATCTAGTTGAAAGGTGGCAAACTAAAGTGTTAAAAACAAGACACTACGTTCTTCATTACGTGTAAATACATACTTAGAAGATTTGCATTTTTGCTTCATTTGACCTTTAGATGTTCTAGTGCTTAGTTATAATGTTCTTTCTGTTATAACACACGTTAGAATGTACTAATAAGACATAACATTTTCCTACTACAACACGAAAATAACTTACGATGGAGTACTTGATTTCATAGCATCTTAAGAAACGTGAGATTTTGTGATTCTAAGGGAGTACGGTACAATCTTTCCCAAGAATATCATACAGATTTTTTTTTTACTCCAGGTATTTTAAGGCTAAGATCTTCCTTCATTTTGGCATGATTTTGTTACTACATGTGTTGAATAACGAGACATAAAGAGAAATTCATATTCCAGAATTTATGTACATTTTCCTAGTCTCATAAGTTATAGTATTCTCCCTTATCGGGACTTCGTATTCAATTGAGTATTGTCTTCTTCTGGTCAAGAGAGAAGAGGGTCTATATATATATACAGTATTAAAGTATTTTCACCACCATCGAGCTGTAATCGGTGGGCAGGCTCCTATTGGGTAACCTCAGATTAGATGGTAATTTATATACCGAGCCTACTATTATCGAGCGCCTATGAACGATCCAGCATGGCCGAGATATAGAGCCTAGTATGGCCGAGAGCCTATGATCAAGCTTACTACGGCAAAGGAGTTATATATATACCGAGCCTTATAGGGCCGGACAACTATTTTACTTACTATATTGAGAGAGTTGAGTCAGTATCAACAGGTAAGCATATCTTCAGATTATCTTTGACTCCCAGTTACTTCAGTTATTATATTATCAGTTCAGTTTCAGCTTTCAGGTTTTTATTGCCTTGCATACTCGGTATATTATTTGGTACTGACGTCCCTTTTTCTAGGTACGCTGCATTTCATGCGTTTAGGTTCAGACAGACAGAGAGGTAGACCCCCTCAGTAGGTGTTGCCCGAGTTCAGCTTTATCAGTAAGCTCCACGTCCTTCGGAGTTGCCAGGTATAGAGTTTATGTACATATTGTGTATATATGTATATATGTTATGGGTAGGTCGGGGACCTATTCCGATCACAGTACATCCATCGAGAGAGGCTTGTAGAGATATCCTGTTAGTTAGTGCAATATGTATATTATGTTGGTTTGTCAGCTGTAATAGTCAAGACGGCCTTGTCGGCCCTACTTGATATTGATGTTTAGTCAGCGCTAGTTTCCTGTTCAGTTTTATATTTTGCATTGCAAATTGTCTTGCAATGTGGACCATGGCCAAGATATGGCATTATGTGTTCAGATTCGTCGCAAGTTGGTACGCAAGGATAGGTGAGGCACCAGGTGCCTCTCTCGTTTCTAGGTTCGAGGCATGACAAAAGTGGTATCAGAGCAGTTCTGTCCTAGGGAGTCTACAAGTCGTGTCTAGTAGGGTCTTGTTTATGGGTGTGTTGTGCACCACACTTACAAGCAGGAGGCTACATGACATTTAGGATTGTCACTCTTTCTTCTTACTCTGGATCGTGTGGCAGAGCTCACTTGTGAGAATTCAAACTCCTAAACTCTATGTTATTCATAATAAGACGACACCTGCTTCCAAAAAGACAGTTGGTAAGAGATTGAATGTGGCTATGGAAGATTGAGTAAGAGGAACTCTATTTTTCATGATTCTTATGATGAGTTAATGTAAGGTCTTCAGTAGATCATGTGTGTACTAACATGTGGAAGCTTTTGATAAGGAGACTTAAAGTAGGAATATCTATCCACCATTATGGTGAAAGGCAGTGAGAGATTCAGAAGATAGATACAAGTTTCAACAAGTGAAAGAAGAAAAATGAAGAAGGGTACGAGGCACCCAGTTAATGAAGATTATTAGTAGTTACAACTCAGGTAGAGGAATATAAGTCTTTTGAGTTACCTTCAACAATAACATAGGTATGTAATTGGCCACACCGATCTAAGTTATGCCTTATGGGAGCTAACAAATATGGTTTAAGAGAAGGACAGAATATCAGGATCCAGCTGGGGTTAGAGTAACCCAAAATAGTGGATGGATTGTTTACGTTAGTTGACATTTCCGAAGGATATTGCAAATATGCTAATAGATCTCCCTGTGAGACACCCAGATGGTACATTCTAAAATAGTATAGCTAGATATGAGTACTATAAAAATAGGCACTGGAAGCCTTGAAGGGAAAAATATTACCTTAGTGTGGCTCCCGTCCCTAGTAGAGAAATAATGTTAGGCAATTCGAACAACCAATGAATAAAGCAAGGGGAGCTAAAAACAAAAGAATGTCTTGTTGACGTCTTCAAAAGAAAGTGATAGGAAGAAATATTAGCAGGGAAATAAGAATAGAGATGAGGAAGCATTATGAGTAAGATGTGATACATGGATGACAACGGTAGATAAAAAAATGACAGTATTACAAAGCCTATATTCAGGTGAAAGAAGAGAGAGAGGTGACTGGCCCGGAGACAACAAAAGAGTATAGGACATAAATTCATATCCTCATTTCGAGAAATAAGTTCGTGACTCCAACACAAGTACGCAACTACCAGAAGGAAAATTTAGACCTAGAGTAATAGAAATCAGTATGGGCTGGTGAACAAGATAAACTAAACATGAATTAGGGACTGAGTGATTTGATAGTGGTCTAGATCATGAGAATTTTAGATTTGTATTTCGGCAATAATAGAACGGACAACAGAAGAAGATTCATGAGAAATTCAGAGAATGGTCATTCAGGAAGATGCTTCCCTAAAGCAAGCAATGTGAGAAAAGTTAAGTTTAAGGGACTGTATGTGCCAATTATACTAAGTGTCACCCTCGCGAGAAAGGAATTTTGTTATCCTTGGTGCAGAAGGATTACCGCAAGGCAAGTAAGGGTCATCGATGATGTGAAAAGATGCCAAAGCTGAAGAGGTAAACTATCTATAGATAGATCGTCATAGCTCTAAATCTTAGTAATCCCCTAAAAGAGGGGGGAGGGGATCCGCATTGATGTGGAATTAAGTCAAAATTAAGTGGTTCTAGTAACTATGGAATGATAAAGGAAGAATGCGATAAAAATGAGAAAGGGATGATATTGCACTTACTCAAATCCTACTGATATGCTACGATTCCAGAACATTATGCAAAAGTTAAGAAAAAGGAAATAACCCAAGAAAGATTACGTGGAATATTGATATGAGAATGGGCCAACGAGTAGTTAGTAGTTGACTCAGGAAGAGCTTAGTTATGTCTAGACAAGAGGATATAGAAAAATCATCAGATCGTGAAAGATAAATGTAGTGAACCCCAACATGGTGAATTCAGTCTCGCAGTTATTATTTTGTAATCCTGGAGAAATATTCAGATAGCAGTGGGGTAGTTAAAGGTACCATATGAGTTTTACGGAAATAAAAGAGAGTGCCACTGGGAAGACAGTCAAAATATCAGTTCAGAAGCAACCCTACAAGCACAAGGGCACTGAGGTAAGTAACTACGAATAATTATAGGCGAGGAAGGACATCAAGAATTCCATTGGGTATACGATGTAATAAGCTTTTAGCTTTACTAGGGCCAGAAGGTATCCCTAAGTACTACAACTAAAGATTTTCTAAGGAAATAAGAAAGAAGGCTCCAACCTAAGCTCAGTGACCTAAAGAGGGAATGGTCTTATAACAAAAGTCTCACAACGACATTGTATGTACTCCATAAGAAAGTGGAACCTACCGTGGCTAATAAACGAGAAGTAAAATCAAAAGTGATATTCGAGACCATATGAGTTGCACAGAAATCCTAGCATCTGTGGGAACTAAGATAAGCTAAGTATGCACGCAACAAGGGGGCAGAAAGACTGAGAAAAGAAATAACTTACGTTAAAGAAAGCTGAGATGGAACGAAAGGAAGTATTCGATCAATGATCCAGAGTTAATTACGTTATGAACACTCTTAATATTTTGGGGTACTATGCAGCATGTATGTTGACAATCATACAACCGTAAAAGACTCCAGTATAAGTTACAAGAAAGAATTGAGCCCAGGTCATAGACAAATGACTGAATTGTTAGAAGATTGTATCATGGATATTCCATAACGTCCATGAAGGGCTAAAGTAATAACTAATACCATGAGCCGCATATCCCTAAGATAGATTAATCCTGCATAAAGGTTGATTAGAAGGAAGAAGAAACTAAAGAGTTACATCAACGAAGTAAATCAGGAATCTTATTATTGGACCCAGAAAATTATAGGAATCATGATTGAGAACATAGCAGAATCACTCTTAATATCAGAGGTCTAAGAGAGATAGTACAACAACCATATATCTATAACGGCTCTACGATAAATCCATTTAGAAAAGTACCAGCCTCATAAGAAGTCAGTATAAACACCCACCAGATTGTATAAGCACCAGCCGTGCAAGTATTATATAATAGAGCTTCAAATTGTGGATATGAATTATCCCTATGTGGAATGGGGGTAATGAAAGAGATCGAAGAATGTGAGGCAATATTTTAAAAGTAATTAAGGTAAAGGTGAACAACGTACGAGATACTCAGGTGCAGAAGGATGTGAATGGTCCATACTTCAGATAAAAGGCTAGAAGCGCTGGGATTCAGTATCCAGGAATGATAGCGGCATCGTCAGTGGCATATCTTCCAGCCTCTGGTTTCTAGGTACTGAGAGGTCTATTTAAGAGAGTAAAGAAGAGTTAGAGATAATGTGATGTCTCGCTTGATGTTCCAGAATAACACAAGAAAATCTATGGTGCAAGCAAGTTGAAGGAAGGCTGCGAGTAGTATAAATGGACATGTATAGGCCGCAAGCTAAAGTATGGTGGAGCGGCAAGTTTTTCGGAAGATAGGAGTAAGGTTAATAAAGGGCGAGTGAGAAGGTGATGAGTATGGATAAGCCCTCGGGTAAGCCCACGAAAATGAGAGAGAGCTGATGGGTTCTCTAAATTATATAAAGCTTAGTATAGCCTAAATGAGCTCAAATGAGTCTAAGACTAGTAGCATATAAAAGAGATGGAATGCTGACTTGGTAATAAAATGAGGGTGTAATTGTGACAGATAAAGGATGATGTTTGGGCCTTTGATTGAATAATGATTTGAAGAAAAAAAAAGAGAAGGAGAAGAGATTTTGCGGATAGTACGAGATTAGAATACCCATAAGGTGAATCACATTGAGATACTATGAAATACGATTATGGAAATTACTCCAGATGTTCCCCGATGAGACGTGAGCCCTAGTGATTATGTAAGAGGTTTCAAGTTATCAATAGTAGGTTGTAGATCAAGATTGAGGTGAATCAACAATAGATGGATAAAGTTCCAACGTATGAGAGGAGATAAGGATTCCATCCTTTAGATAAACAGTAATAAGGAAGCACTGAAGGACTTGGATTTATACATCTATGATAAGAAGCAACGGGAGTAACTTGGAGTTTGGTAGAAAACCTCAGTAACGATAAATCGAAGTAAGAGTTATGATGATAAAGTCATACGGATACATAACCGGGTCTATGAAATAAGATATAGCAATATTCGTAAGTTCGACAAAGTACCAAACGAAGAACTTCAGTAATGGCTAAAAATCATAGGAAAAAGGAAAGACGAGTCACATAGGTGCACTTACAAGGTCAGAGTCGTACAGGCTGCATGATAGAAGGTAGCAATGATTACGAGATTGGAAGGATTCCGACCACAAGTCGTGGTATGAGAAAGAGTCCTAAAGGGGGGAATGCCTTGGCCTTTGGATTAATTCACAGAACAGTTGCCAAGATGGAAAGGAGAGTACTAAAGTATTCGAAAGACATAGATTATGAAAACGATAAGTGCATCAGTCAACATAAGAATGTTCCAAAGTGGGGAATAATGTTACACCCCACGTTTTCGTACGTGGAAGTACGCCATAAGTAAATTGATGAAAGCTCGAAAATGAGATGTTACATCCCGAATTTTTGTACGTTAAATTTTCATCATACGTTAATTGATGTAAGTTCGGGAATGAGATTATTTTGGTATTATAAGTATTACGCTATTTCAAACAAGTGATAAGTAAATTCGTGAAGGTGGGAGGGTAAGCGAATCGAAGGAAATGGGTTTCGTCGAAGTTTGTCTATTTGGGATAAAATACGGTCCGATCTACAATACCCCGTATTTATGGACTAATGCCATACAAGGTACCACATGACCACAGTGTAAAGTGAGTAGTATTTTAAGTAAGTTGAGATAATTCTTAATTATGTGGGTAATTGGTTAATTATTGGGTAATGGGATATTACCTAATTAATTAGGGATATATTGGATAAGGATTAATTCCACTACGTGGAAGACCCCCCTCCCCCCTTCAAATTATGTGACTCATAAATGTAATTGAAGGTGGAAAACTAAAGTGTTAAAAACAAGACATTACATTCCTCATTACGTGTAAAGACATACTCAGAAGATTTGCATTTTTGCTTCATTTGACCTTTAGATGTTCAAGTGCTTAATTATAATGTTCTTGCTATTACAACACACGTTAGAATGTATTAAGAAGACATACCATTTTCCTACTACAACACCAAAATAAACCACGATGGAGCACTTGATTTCATAACATCTTAAGCAACGTGAGATTTTGCGATTCTAAGGGAGTACGGTTCAACATTTCCCAAGAATATCATACGGATTTTTTACTACTCCAGGTATGTTAAGGATAATATCTTCCTTTATTTTGGCATGATCTCGTTACTACATGTGTTTAATAACGAGACATAAAGAGAAATTCATATTCCAGAATTTATGTACATTTTCCTAGTCTCATAAGTTATAGTATTCTCCCTTATCGGGACTTCGTATTCAATTGAGTATTGTCTTCTTCCAGTTAAGAGAACAAAGGGTCAATATATATACAATATTACAGTATTTTCACCACCATCGAGCTATAATCGGTAGGTAGGCCCCTATTGGGCAACCTATGATCAAATGGTAATTTATATACCGAGCCTACTGTGGCTGAGCGCCTATGAGCGAGCCCAGCATGGCCGAGATACAGAGCCTAGTATGGCCGAGAGCCGATGAGAGATCCTACTACGGCAAATAATTTATATATATACCGAGCCTTAATGGTCCAGACATCTATTTTACTTACTATATTAAGAGAGTTGTGTCAGTATCAGCAGGTAAGCATATCTTCTGATTATGTTTGACTCCCAGTTACTTCAGTTATTATATTATCATTTCAGTTTCAGCTTTCAGTTATTTTATTACCTTGCATACTCGGTACATTATTTCGTACTGACGTCCCTTTTTTGGGGACGGTGCATTTCATGCGTGCAAGTTCAGACAGACAAATGGGTAGACCTCCTCAGTAGGTGTTGCTCGAGTTCAGCTTTATCGGTAAGCTCCACGTCCTTCTGAGTTGCTGGGTCTAGAGTTTATGTATATCTTGTGTGTATATGTATATATGTTATGGGTAGGTCGGGGACCTATTCTGATCACAGTACATCCATCAGTAGAGGCTTGTAGACATATCCTGTTAGTTAGTGCAATATGTATATTATGTTGGTTTGTCAACTGTAGTAGTCAAGACAACCTTGTTGGCCCTGCTTGATATTGATGTTTAGTCAGCGCTACTTTCCCGCTCCATTTTATATTTTGCATCACAAATTGCCTTGAAATGTGGCCCATGGCCAATGTATGACATTATGTGTTCAGATTTCATTTAGTTACAAGTTGGTACGCAAGGATATGTGAGGCAACAGGTGCCGGTCTCGCCCCCAGGTTCGGGGCGTGATAATATTTTGTTCAAATTTCATTTCTAGGAGTTGTAATTGGTCTGTTGTGTCATTTGGGACTTGCGTGCAATATTTGAGGTCATTCTAGGTTGGTTTGATGTGATTCGACATGAGTTTTGGAAGTTGGACGTTCATTAGTTCCTTAGGCTGGAATCGTGTCGTGATTCATGGTTTTGATGATATTTTATATGATTTAAGGCCCCGAATAGGTTCATGTTACGTTTTGGGGTTGGTTGGTATGGTTGGACGGGGCCTTGGGGGCCTCAGGTGTGCTTCGGATTGGTATCGGCTTGTTTGGATTTGTGTTGCATGGTTGAAGGGCTGCTTGATCTGGTGCATTTGCACCTGTAGAGGATTTGTCACAGATGCATATCCGCAGGTGCAGGAAAGGAGTCGAAGAAGTGATCTAGGCTGTATTTGGGGGAAGATCGCAGGTGCGGAGGTCCTTGTGCAAGTGCAGGGCCACATCTGCAATAAGAGGCCGCAAATACGCAAACGCAGATGCGTGTATTAGGCCGTAGAAGTGGACATCTGAAGGATGAAGCTGGATCACGGAAGTGGTGTTTTGATAACAAAAGAGGCACCGCAGATGTGGTTAAGTGATCGCAGATGCGGAATCACTAGCAAACTTTTATATTCGAAGGGTTTGATTGTTTTGTCATTTTGGGAGTTGGGGAGCTCGGTCTAAGGCGATTCTTGGTTTGCTTTTCTTCACAATTGAAAAGGTAAGTGACCCTTACTCACTTTTGGTGTTATATATTGATTACCCATTGATTATTATACCTAATTTATGAGAATTTAAGGTGGGATTTGGAGGTTTTTGGACTATGTTATTGGAGAATAAGATTTGATGATTTGGGTGTCCATTTGTGGTTGGAATTGGGTGAAACACATATGTTTTGACTCATATCGGAATGGGTGTTCAGAATTTATGAGTTTGATCAGATTTCAAGGTGTGCCTGTGGTTGGTTTTTTGGGTTGACTTCATGATTTTTGTCAAAGATATAAGTTTATCATTTTGATTTGGTTCCTACAACTTTTATTGATTATATTAAGTTATTTTGGCTAGATTCAAGCCATCCGGAGGTTGATTCACATGTGAAGGACTTGTTAGAGGAGTGATTTGGCTTTCTTGAGGTAAGTGTCTTATCTAAATTTCATTGAGGCACTAGTTTCCTGAGTTATTTGCGGCAACTACGTGCTATGGGTACACATGTGTGTGGGGTTTGAGCCCATGTGCGAGCACCTGGCTATTTTTCTGTGCTCAGAGTAGTGCTTAGCCTATGACATGACTTGAATTGATTTTTAAGCTTTATGTTGTGATGTTTCTCATATTTTTAATCTTGTTGTGAACTATTTGATCCATGTTTGAGGTTACATAGAGGCTAGTCCCCTAAATGAACTTGATAATTGCTATTTCCGTGATGAAATAGCCGATTTGAGCTATGAAAGCACACGTTGCACATGCATGCACATTAGTATGTCATTTAAACTAGACCATGTGTCACGACCCAGACTGTAGGATCATGACTAGCACCCTGGCCATACTTGCCGAGCACCAAAGTGCATTTTATCTAACCTTCCTTATTATCTATTAGGGCCGACGAGATCAATATAAATGGTAGATATAGATCATGAACAACAAATAATGAAAGATAATGTCATGAACATACATAACATGGGATGACAAGACTGCCAAGAAACTATATATAAGGTACGAGCTACCACGCTGCCATCAAAGACTACACAGCAAAAATCAGTCGACAAGGCATACCAAACTATACATGAGTCGACACCTATCTATGAGCCTCTAAAGGAGGATAAGTGATGCAACATTGCCGAAATAGGGCCTCGACATACTCATAATGTCTATAACAAAAATGCATACCAAGACCACGACAAGTCCAGAGAAGGGATCTCGCTAATAACCACTGAACTGGGAAGCCTACTAAGGTGGGGGAGCTGGGTCTACCTGTCTATCAGGACCTGCATCATGACATGCAACATCCACAAATAAAAAGGACGTCAGCATGAATAAAGTACTGAGTATATAAGGCAGGAAAGCATAAGTAAGAACAATAATGTAAACATGGATAGAGCATATACAACCTGTAACATCTGGGGTACCTCTGAGGGCTACTAACATGAAATTCATGACCACACACACACACACAAACACACACACACACACACACACACACACACACACACACATATATATATATACATACATACATAAACTTCTAAAACATATGCCTCTGTGGGCATCATCATCATCATATCGTATCCAGCCGTAATAGGCTCGGTAAAAATGTACCCGGCCATCATAAGGCCCGGTACAATCGTACTCAGCCACGTGGAGCTCGGTAAAAGCCAACTGATATGTGGCTGCATAATAGGTGCCGTACCCAGCCAACTATAGCGCGGCTCGGTAGAGTAAAATAGATACATATATATAATGCATGCTGGACTCATTGGAATCATATTATGAACCTTTCAGAGTGATGTAAGGTCGATATTCTCCGTACACATTATTACGACTAACTCTTCATCAAGAATCTTATAAGAATCAAGAAGTACCAACAACATTGATAACATAAGAATAAGAGAAGCAACCTCCACTTCAATTGTTCCCTAAGAAGGGAAACAATGTAAGTACTGCTAGAGTCTAAGAGTAGAGTATCTTTGGAAGATTGTTCATTGCCTTATGTACAATCGGAGTCATGTAAAATAAGGAAAGATATAGCCTCACATACCATTTATATACTGCCCAACCTCAAGCTATGCAAATGTCACAACTCCTTAGTCTACAATAAGAGAAATGACACTATCGTTATCGTTTAAGCGTCGTAGCTATTATGTATCGACCACAACCTATTTTATGATGAAATGGAAAGCACCTCCCCTATTTATATGACTTCACACAAGTCAAAACAATTGCCAAAAATCCCAAGCAATATCAATAATAATCATATTGAGCCTCCCAAAACAGTTCACCAACCAACAACATTACTACCAAGCCTTTCGCTATATATTTCACAAGTTCTAGCTTCAATGACTTAGCTGCAACTTGGAAAATCTTAAATACATGTAGATTATAAGATGTTTGTTACATTTAAACAGAAATAACAACTCCAATTTTACCTTAATTGTCCACGAAATATCCCTCCAATGCTGCCACAAGAACAAGGAAGTGAAACTACCAATCAATTAGGATTTTTCGGCACTAGAATCATTTCAGAAGACTTGAAATCACCTACGGTTGATATTAAAAACTTGAGCGAATATTTACAGAACATAAAACACTTAAAAAAACCTCCCACACTATCTGGAACAACACATAAATCAGCAACAACTAGAAGAACAAGAAACTTACTAGCTCCACGGGATTTCCGACACTTGATTTGTGTTATTTGCCCTTTGTTTGGGTCTTGGATCATGAGAGAAACTTGAGAGAGTTTTTTAGGGTTTTAAGTTCTGAATATACTGAAACATAATGACTAAAAATGGGGTTGAGGTATCATTTATCCATATGTCTTAAACCGCCTATGTGGGCCCCATAAAGAGCTGCTTGGCGCAGTCTCACAAAAATGCAAATATCTCTCTACTACGAGATCGTATCGACGAGCGTAATGAGTTGGAAACTAGACTCATATATATTCAATTTGGTGGGTAGATAACCCCTTAATACCAAGTAAATTGGGAGAAAATCTTAGTAACATTTCACCTAAAGTTTAAGTAAAATTATGAACGTAAGTTGCGACAACTTTTGTCGAATTTTGTTTCATAACTCGTTTGACTTCAAGACTTATGGTATGAATATTATATGATTCAAATACCTTAAAACAATACCTCTTGATAATATTAAGCACCTCTAGGTTTACCCAAAAATACGAGTTACAACACCCTTGATTCGTTTAAATCTAATACTTGTTAACCACCCTTCTACACCCTTGTATCATTTAAGCCAATAGGATTAACTTCTTATCATCTCAAAGATAATCTCTTCTAAGATTTACGTTGACTAAATTATGGAATTAACTAACATACGTGATTATGGGTTGTAACACCCTCCCCTCCCCACCCCAGGAACATTCGTCCTCAAATGTAAGGGTTTATGGGAAGTCTAACTCATCATGGATTCCAATTGAAATTTCCAGCCGAGTTTCCCCTTAATGGCAGACTTGTTCTATCCCGCTCATGGCAGACTTGTTCGACAGATTGGGGAGTGAAACGGTGTTCACAAAAATTGACCTGAAGACAGGGTATTGGCAAGTCCGGATTGCTGAGGGCGACGAACACAAGATGACATGCGTGACAAGATACGGGTCGTTTGACTTTCTAGTTATGCCGTTCGGCTTGACTAATGCTCCAGCCACATTTTGCACCCTGATGAACCAGGTCTTCCGAGAGTACATTGACGAATTTGTGGTGGTCTATTTGGATGACATTGTGGTTTATAGCCAAATGCTGGAAGAACACCTGGAGCATTTGTGGAAGGTTCTAGACCGGTTGCGGGAACATGATTTATACGCCAAGCTATCCAAGTGCTCCTTTGCTAAAAAATAGATCGACTTCCTTGGGCATGTCATTGAGTAAGGGCGATCAAGATGGACCAGCAAAAGATCCAAGCCATCACTGACTGGCGGCCACCAAAGGATATTCCCGCCTTTGAGGGCATTCCTTGGCATATGCAATTTCTATCGGCGATTTTTGAAAAAATACTCCCTCATCGCAGTGCCATTGACAGAACTCCTCAAGAAGGTCATGCCTTGGGATTGGGGTCCTAGGCGAGCGGAGGCCTTCAATGCATTAAAAGCGGCTATGTCTAGTAGCCCTGTCTTGGCCCTTCCTGACTTGGCCAAGCCATTCGAGGTACAAACTGATGCTTCCGACTATGCTCTTGGCAGGGTCTACTTCAAGACAGGAATCCCATAGCATATGACAGCCGGAAGCTGAAGGATGCAGAGCGGTGCTATGCTGCTCATGAGAAAGAACTATTAGCTGTCGTTTATTGCTTACGCCTTTGGAGGCATTATCTGCTGGGGTCATCGTTCGTGGTCGAGACAGACAACATGGTTGTTAGTCATTTTATGAACCAACCGAAGCTGAATGGCCGACATGCCCGATGGCAAGAAATCTTAGTAGAATTTAACTTCAACCTAGAGTACCGTAGTGGGTAGACTAATCAAGTTGCTGATGCGCTCAGTCACAGAGCGGACTTAGCATCGGTGTGCCTACTCGCCACCCTAAGGGGGAGCGAAGTATCCACCAACATCAAAGACCAGATACATGATCTACTCATCAAGGATCCCGCTACACAATATTTGGTTGATCTATTAGGACAGGGCAAGACTCGCCAGTTCTATATGGAGGATGGTTTTTTGAAGGTAAAAGGGAACCGACTTTATGTTCCTAAAGGAGGATATCTAAGAAGAACCCTCTTAGAGGAATGTAATGACACTCTGTAGGCCGGCCATCCCGGCGAAGAACACACCATGGAATTACTTCGCTGTGCATATTATTGGCCCCAAATGGCCGACGACATCATGCAGTATGTGAGGACTTGTCTAGTATGCCAGAAAGACAAGTCTGACCGCTTGACACAAACGGGACTCTTGGAACCTCTAGCCGTTCCAAAGAGACCTTGGTAAACGTGTCTCTAGATTTCATCACCGGATTTCCCAAGGTCGGAGATCTCACAACTATCTTGGTTGTGGTGGATCGGTTTTCCAAGTATGCCACCTTTATTGCAGCACCTCAATATATATCGGCAGAAGATACAACTCGACTCTTCTTCTCTCATATCGTCAAATATTGGGGCCTGCCCAATGAACTCGTTAGTGATCACGATTCGCGCTTCACTAGCAACTTTTGGACCCAACTATTTAAGTGCCTCGGGTCAAAATTGAGTCATAGCTCAAGTTTTCATCCACAATCCGATGGCTAGACGGAGTTTAATGGTATGTTGGAGAAATATCTCCACCACTTTGTTACCGGATCACAGAAGAATTGGGTGAAGCTTCTGGATGTTTCCCAACTGTGTTTCAATTCACAAAAGAGCTCCTGTACAAACAAAAGCACTTTTGAGATTGTTACCGGGCAACAACCGCTACTCCCACACACCGTGAATGCACCAAACATGGGAAAATCTCCTCGTGCTACTAGCTTCTCAAAAGAATGGAAGCAGAATATGGAGATAGTGCAGAGCTATCTTGTTAAAGCCCAAAAGCGAATGAAGAGGCATTGTCACACCTCATTTTCCACCCCCGGGATAATGAAGGGTAATAAGGGAGTTTTTCCAATTAAAGTGACGTTATTCGATTTTGGGATTTATTTATTATTTCAGAGTCTCCATCCGGATTTTTTACGATGTTCTGGGACGCCGTTTTGTTTTGAAAATCCCAAACCGAGGAAACTTTGACTCTGTTTAATTTGTCTGCGACCAGAAATCTGAGTAAGGAATTCTATTAACCCGGGAGAAGGTGTTAGGCACTCCCGAATTCCGTGGTTCTAGCAAGGTCGCTTAACTATTAATGTTTGGCCTAACTATCTAATTATTTACATATTTTAAACCTGTTGTGCTTTTTAGCCTTTTTCACTTTTTAGCCGCTTTTAATATTTATGGATTTATCTTGAAACAAGTCACGATGGCGTGCAATTGTTTGTTTTTGGACACATTATAACTGCGCCACTTGAAATTCACCCGCAATTATAACATGTGATTTTTATTATAATTTGAGGTTGAAGACGGGGACATGAGTTGTCGCACCCGAGTGTAGATTACGTGGTCAAGACTATGGTCATGACGGTTTTATAGTGCCTATTTGAGGCGATGTTTGTTTATTCTTTATGCTTTCCATTTGAAGGAGTGTTTTAGCTTTAATACCAATTAGGACGTTTATGTATTTATCTTAAACAAGTCACGATGGCGTACACTTGTTGTTTTTTAGCACATGGCAAACACGTCACATGAAATGCATCCGTGGTTGCTATGTACATTTTATTAATGTTTGGAGTTGAGGGTCGGGGGCATGAGTTTCCACTCCCGAGTGTAGGTTACAATAGTTTTGGAATAATATCCGATTCTTTATCAAATTTCAAACTAAAAGTATGGTTCTACCTAAAGGATTCCCTAGAAGTGAATTTCATTAATCTAAAGATAACGTGTTTCGGGCTATGGCCATATTTTAGCCCCAAATTGTTTAAAATCTTTTGACCAACCCTAATTGTGGCTAGTTCATAGGACAGGTAGTTCGGAAAATTTAGCCAAGCATGACTAATCAAGGATACTAGTAGAAATAGCTACCCAACAACTTTAAGGTAAAAATCAGAATCGGATTTGGATAATTACTATCCTTTTAACCCCTAAACAATGCTGTTTTGAAACGTAATGTTCACGTATAAAGAAAATCCACAGGTTTGAGATAAGTTACACAAATCGAAATGCGAAATGAGAAGGGGGTTTCAAATCCCAATTAAGTATTAATCATTGTATGCCGTATTACATGGATATTTTAGGACAACAGAAAAACGATACATGAATGTTTATAGCTACAGAAAAATATAATTAATTTCCTGGGCTGTCACATTGATAAGAAGAAATGACAGCTTGAAGATTAAATTCATAATGTCCAGTCCAATTTATTACAACACCAAAATAAATGTGTACATGGTCTAATAAACTTACTGTTACATCCCTTGTACTATGGAAGAGATTTTTTAACATAATACTAAGAATTAATTAATTAGAAGCTAATGGTTGCCTCTATGTGGACCTGCAGTTACCATTGATCCTCGAACCAGACTGAGCTTTTATGCATCAGTAGAGAATGGATCTTCCCATTAGGGAAGGGTCAGGTCCAGTTCTCTGGATGCTATTTTGAAACTAGACAATCACTTATACACATTTGAGCACTTTTAATTGGGATAAACCTGACCATTGGATCATATTCATATTTTTAGCACTAATTTACCCTAATAATGCCTATTACGGTTCTAAGAAATACAAAACTACTCATGAGCTAAATAAGATCTCAAAATTACTACTTTAGCTAGACATTTCTTCGGTTAATCTTAATAGCAGCACCTGTAAACCTCCAACCAAAGGATTTTATGTATCATTATGGAAGGAATTTTTTACCATGAAAAGGTCAGATTCGCTTTACCATTGATACGATTTCAAACACTACTGAACATAGTTCTTTATTCATTTGGGATGAATATGATCATGGAGAGGAGTCAGATTTAAATCCCCTGAGGCTATTTCGTTGAGACTATTGATAGTCATCCTCATTCAAGTTAACGTTTAGTCAAATATTTTGACCACTCTTGGCACTTTGAGGAGTGAATCCGACTATTTTGTGATTTCGAATTCACTTCCTTAAGGCTCCTCCTCATTACACACTTATATCCTTTGAAGGATAATTTTCAACAAGCTAAACTACTGTTTATGCACTATCAATGGGGTGAATTTGACTATTAGGAAGTCATATTCATCTACCCTATTGCTAAATTAACATAATTCCAAACCATATAAAGACTTTCTTATTTAGGCATTTTAGAGGATGAACCTGACCATTCAGAGGTTCAGATTCCTCAACTCTAATGCCCTTTTAGCTCATACTTTGTACTCTTTTGAGGGTGAATTTCATCCATCTATACTACTGTTTTGTGCACTATTGTGGGGTGAACTTGACCATTGAAAGGTCAAATTCATCTACCTTAGTGCAATTTATCTTTCTAACATGCCAAACACATATGAAATTACTACATTAAGAAAGGAGGAGTAGAAGATTCAGATTCACATATTCTTGAAGAAAATACAACATGAACCAACAAGTTTAATACAAGGTCTGGATTCAATAATCTTGTATAAAGTTCACTGTTACATACCTTTAAAGGGAAAAAAAAACCAGCAAAAGACTTGACCAAATAAAGGTCAAGTATGAACAACAAACAGTAAGAAGGAAGAGAAATCAGCAACAACAACAGAAAACAAGAGAGAACCCCAGTAAACTCAGTAAACCAGCCAGCAATCAAATCAGAATTTTGAGTGTGAATACTTTTGTTTTTGAATGGAAAGTATTCTGTATTTTCAGCAGCTAGCAGAGAGATTTTTCTTCCAGAATCTCCAAAGTTTTTCTCTCAACCCCCAAAAAAGAGTCCTTCTAGGCTGAATATCCTAGTCTATATATAGGGAAATTTAGGGTAGCATCTTTAGAGGATATTCCTAATCCTATTAGGATGAAATAGTACAGGTACAACTGTCAAACCTTATTCTTTTAGACAGCTGTACCTTCTTCTAGAACATTCTATTAATTCCAGCCCTTATCCCCTTTTAAAGTTACTGTTTTACCCTTAAAGAATCTGATTCTTATGATATTTTCCTAATTCTAGAAGTTTCTTGGGTTGTTATACCAAAGATTCTTCAGTTGTAATTCCTAAACTACCCCTTAATATCCTTAGGAATACCCTTTAAGATTAATCAAGGTTATCTATTGATTTGGGTTAATTACTAGGCTAAAGAACTTGAAATTGATTCATCATTAACTAGAGATTAAGCTTAGGTGAATTATTTTAGATTTAAACCTAATTGTGATTAACTCAATTTGAGTCATTATACTTAATCGACCTAATTGAGTGATCAACTTAATTAACCATTAGTGAAGTTACAATTAGCTAACTCTTAGCTTAGTATGTAATTAGCTTATTAAATATTGACTAATTGAGATGACTAACTCACTAATCAATCTTTGATTCAAGGGTATACCTTATCAACTAATTTATAGTTAACTAATCAGACTACTAAATCAAAGATGAGTTGAGGTGAAATATATTCCACAATAACCTACAAATCAGAAAACATGTTAGGGGATCGAATAGATGAGCATAATATACAAAGAAAAACTAAACATGGTCAATCAACTGATGCAAATACATGAAGCACATTTAAAACTCATGAATCATCAAAACCTGAACTATATCATTCCAATATCCAAACAGGGTTCAATTAACCTAAGCATGTATGTGTGAACTAAAAATATACAAGGTCAATTAACCAGACATGAATTAATGATAGGAAACATATATGCACTTATATAGTAATAAGAATCTTAAGTTATCTACTAAGCAAGGAAGTCTATTCAGGTTCTGAATTAATTACAAGAAGGAACGTTCAAGCAAACAGGAGCAAAATAACAAGATAAATAAGCTGGTCTAAGAAGGAACAATGGAAACAGTAATTAAACCTATTAATTTGTTCATGATTTTTCACAGTAAAACCCTAGGAACAGAAAAAGGAAAAAGGAAATACCCGTTTATTTTCTAGAAAAATCTTTGGACGGAAAACTTGGGGGTCGCTGGACCTTAACCAGACTCCGGCAGGGTTTGAAAATGACTCAAACCCACAGAAATCAATAGCCCTCATTGAGAGCTATCGATCCGTGTAGATTAGAGTCATTAAAAGTCTTCGAATCAGCCGACAGGGGAAACTAGGGTTTCTGGGTTCCTAGATCTAAAATTAATGGAGATTGAGTAGATTTTTGAGGAAACTAATAACAGGACGGGGTTGAGGGGAGGATGAGGGTCATCTGGTTAAAAATTGGGGTAGTTTGGAGGTGGTCCGTCGGGGACTGTGGTGGTATATGGCGAGGGGAGTTAGGGCGGCTAGGGTTTGGGGGTTAGAGAGAAGAGAGGGAGGTGAGGTGGCTGGGGGGGGGTATGAGACTTCTAAACAAATGGGGAGGGGTGGTGGTGGTGGTGGTGGGCATTTGGACAGTTTTATAGTAGGGTTTGTGGGATGTTCCCAACCGTTAGATCTTAGAAGATCAATGGTTGGGATTTGCTAAAGCCTAAACGGGGTCGTTTTGGGTACTGGGGATGGGCAGGCCGGATAAGGGGGTGTCACGACCCCAGTTCGCCCTCCGTGAACATGTCGTGATGGCACCTAGTCCCTATGACTAGGTAAGCTATCAATGCGGAATATCAACATAAGTTGCGAAATAATTAAGTAAAAGAAAAACTGAACAATCTAAAAGTAGAACTGCATATAAATGCCACTTGGCATATACAACCTAAAATACTACGGAAGTCTACAATATCACCCTAAAACCCGGAAACTCACAGGAAACACAGGCTAACAGAATATAATAAACTGCTCTAACTCTAGAATGTCTATACAACGGTAAGGAAGGAATAACTTTTCACAAAAGCTGGAATAAGATAGAGACTCCTGGTCTGGAGACGCGACAGATGTACCTCGAAGTCTCTGTTGTATCTCTCAACCTCGGGGATAGTGAGTCTAAGTGGAGGTACCTGGATCTGCACATAAAAAACATGCGCAGGAATGGCATGAGTACACCACAGCGGTACTCAGTAAGTGCCAAGCCTAACCTCGGTCGAATAGTGACGAGGAAGGTCAGGGGTTACTGAGGTCAAAAAATATAATAGGGATTCAAAGTATGAAAACAGACAGTAATAATGAGTACAACAGTGAAATAAGACAGGTCAAACAAGGTAATAAAAAAAACACAAGAACAGAGTAAACACGGAATATGTACAACATAACAACAATGGTAACAATGAGGATCTCCCAGGATACCGTCCTATAGTCCTTTTCTCAACGGTCCAGTGGATCTCCCGGGATACCGTCCCGTAGTCCATCATATGTATATCCGAAGAATCTCCCGGGATACCGTCCCGTAGTCCATCATATGTATATCCGAAGGATCTCCCGGGATACCATCCCGTTGTCCATTTCTCAACTGTCCAGTGGATCTCCCGGGATACCGTCCCGTAGTCCATCATATGTATATCCGAAGAATCTCCCGGGATACCGTCCCGTAGTCCAGCTATCAATGTGCAGGGGGATCTATCGGGAGTCGAACCCGCAGTCCCAAAGTAAATATGCAGGGGGATTTATCGGGAATCTAACCTGCAGTCCCAAAGTAAATGTGCAGGGGGATCCATCGGGAATCTAACCCGCAGTCCCAAAGTAAATGTGCAGGGGGATCTATCGGGAATCGAACTCGCAGTCTCAAAGTAAACAAACAAGGGGGGAGCTACCGGAATCCCACATCCGTAGTCCCAATGTAAATACGCAGCCACAACAAGAAGATATTCAGAAATAGAGTGCAACAATACAAGGCAACAAGTAGTTCTATCCTAACATGCTTCACGTAGTACAATTTAAGCAACTTAAGCAAATAGGTTTAGGGCAACTCAGCATGCTTTCCTAAGCTAACAAAGACTATAATTTCAAATAGAATAAAACAGGTAAGAAAGAAACTCAGTCAAAATATTTAAAGTAAAATCGGATTTTTCAACAATTAGCACAAGTACGCACTCGTCACCTCACGTACGAGGCATTCAATTACCAAATATCACATCCTAAGGGGAAAGGTCCCCCATACAAGGTTAGACAAGCCACTTACCTCGAACCGGATCAATATCAACTTGAAACCACACGTTTGCCACGAGTATCCGACTCCAAATATCCCAAATCTATTCAAATAAATTTCATATCGAAAATAAAATCTCATGCAATTGATTCTACTATTCAATTCAAGGTTATGGCGCGAAATTAGGTGAAATGACCAAAACGCCTCTCAGGCCAGCATCTCGGTGTCGGGTAAATTTTACATTTTCAGAACCCTCGTACTCTCACGAGTCTAGCCATATAAAATTCTCTCAAATCGGAGATAAATCACCCACTCAAAATCCCAATTTTTGAAAAAACTAAGTTCTACCCTGAACATCCAATTTCATCCATGGAAATCCTTGATTTTTAAGTTGAAAACGTGTTAAATGATGTTAATGATTGAAAACAATGAGTGAAAACTAACTTACAACTGATTTGGAAGAGTCTTGATCTTTGGAAAAATCGCCTAAGAGTGTTAAGTTTGAGAAAATATGAAATATGAAGTAAAAACTCGGTTTTGTACAGTGCATGTTACTAGTTGGCTTCGCAAATGCGAACAGGGGTTCGCAATTGCGAATACCCCTGACATGGAAATTGCGAAGTATAGTTTGCATTTGCGAACACTGAGCAGGAGGGGGGACTTCGCATTTGCGAACATCTTGTTCACATTTGCGGTCAGGCCTGTCCAGGTATACCTTCGTATTTGCGATGCAGGCTTCGCAATGCAGATCAGCCACACCAGCAGATTCCAAGTCCAAAAATGAAGTCCGTGGCCTATCCAAAACTCACCCGAGTCCTCGAGGCTCAAAACCAAATATACACACTACCTTGAGAACATCCTATGAACTTATCTGTGCGATCAAATCACCAAAATAACATCATATACATCGAATTAAGTCTCAAAATCCATGATTTCTATCAAATTTCATAACACTTCAAAATTTTCCATTTTATGTCCAAAACACGTCAAACGAGATCCATTTTCAACCAAACTTTACAGAAAGGACTTAAACCATATATAAGACCTGTACCGGGTTCCGGAACCAAAATACGGGCCTGATACCATCACTTTCTATTCAGATTTCATTTTCAATCTCCTTGAATAGTTCCAGAAAATAATTTTACTCAAAAATTTATTTCTCGGGCTTGGGACCTCGGAATTCGATTCCGGGCATACGCGCAAGTCCCATATTTTCCTACGGACCCTCCGGGACCGTCAAATCACGGGTCCGGGTCCGTTTATCCAAAATATTGACCGAAGTCAAAATTTCATATTTAAGCTTTCCGGTTACGCGCACGGACTGCGCACGAAAATCGAGGCAACCCTAAATGAGGTTTCCAAGGCCTCAGAAGCACGGAATGGGTAAGAAAGAAGGTGATGACCCTTTGGGTCGTCACATTCTCCACCTCTAGAACAACCGTTCGTCCTAGAACCGACAGAAGAAGGAAGTACCTAAGTCGGGGAATAGATGAGGGTAACGGCTGCGCATATCGCTCTCGGACTCCCAGGTTGATGCCTTAAGAGGCTGACCTCTCCACTGAATACGAACAGAAGGGAAACTCTTGGATCTCAACTGACAAACCTGCCGGTCTAGAATAGCTACCAGTTCCTCCTCATAAGAAAAGTCTTTGTCCAACTGGACTGAACTGAAATCCAACACGTGCGACGGGTCACCGTGATACCTCCGGAGCATCGAAACATGAAATACTGGATAAACTCTTGCCAAGCTGGGAGGTAAGGCAAGCTCATAAGAAACCTCCCCAACACGCCTCAATATCTCAAAAGGGCCAATAATCCTCGGACTCAACTTCCCTTTCTTCCCAAATCTCATAATGCCCTTCATAGGCGAAACCCGAAGCAGAACTCGCTCTCCGACCATATATGAAACATCACGAACCTTCCGATCCGTGTAAATCTTCTATCTGGACTAGGCTGTACGGAGTCTATCCTGAATCACCTTGACCTTTTCCAATGCATCGTGAACCAGCTCTGTGCCCAATAGCCTGGCCTCACCCGGCTCAAACCAACCCATCGGAGATCTGCACCTTCTACCATATAAAGCCTCATACGGCGCCATCTGAATGTTGGATTGATAACTGCTGTTGTAAGCAAACTCCGCCAATGAAAAGAACTGATCCCAAGACCCTTCAAACTCAATCACACACGCACGGAGCATATCCTCAAGAATCTGAATAGTGCGCTCGGACTGTCCGTCCGTTTGGGGGTGAAATGATGTGCTCAACTCCACCCTGGTACCTAATTCCTGCTGAACGGATCTCCAGAATCGTGAAGTGAATTGAGTACCTCTATCTGAAATAATAGAAACTGGAATACCATGCAGACGAACGATGTCCCGAATATAAATCTTCGCCAACCGCTCCGATGAATAAGTAGTCAGTACCGGGATGAAATGGGCTGATTTGGTCAGCCGATCCACAATCACCCAAATAACATCATGCTTCCTCAAAGTCCGAGGAAGTCCAACCACAAATTCCATGGTGATCCGCTCCCACTTCCACTCTGGAAGCTCAATCTGCTGAAGTAACCCTCCTGGTCTCTGATGCTCACATTTGACCTGCTGACAGTTGAGGCACTTGGCTACAAACTCTGCTATATCCTTCTTCATTCTTCGCCACCAATAGTGCTGCCTCAAATCCTAATACATCTTCGCAGTACCTGGATGGATGGAATACCGCAAACTATGGGCCTTTACTAAAATCAACTCCCAAAGCCCATCAACATTGGGCACACAAATCTGACCTTGCATCCTCAATACCCAGTCATCTCCGATGGTCACATCTCTGGCATCACCGTGCTGGACCGTGTCCTTGAGGACAAGTAAATGAGGATCATCATACTGCCGCTCCCTAATACAATCGAATAAGGAAGAACGAGAAACCACACAAGTTAATACGCGGCAAGGCTCAGAAAGATCTAATCTCACGAACTGACTAGCTAAGGACTGAACATCTAAGGCTAGAGGCCTTTCAGCTGCATGAAGGTATGCCAAACTCCCCAAACTCTCCGCCGGGCGACTCAAGGCGTCGGCCATCACATTGGCCTTCCCCGGGTGGTATAATATAGTGATGTCATAGTCCTTTAGCAACTCTAACCATCTACGCTGGCGCAAATTTAGATCCTTCTGCCTGAATATGTGCTGCAAACTCCGGTGGTCAGTATAAATCTCACAAGGCACACCGTACAAATAATGATGCCAGATCTTCAAGGCAGGAACAATGGCAGCTAACTCAAGGTCATGGACAGGGTAATTCATCTCATGTATCTTCAACTGTCTGGACACGTAGGCAATCACCCTACCATCCTACATCAACACCACTCCAAGGCCAACTCGCGAGGCATCACAATAAACGGTATAGGACCCCGAGCCAGTAGGCAATATCAAGATTGGGGCTGTAGTCAAAGTTGTCTTGAGCTTCTGAAAGCTCGCCTCACACTCCTCTGTCCACTGAAATGGAGCACCCTTCTGGGCCAATCTAGTCATAGGGGCTACGATCGTCGAAAATCCCTCCACAAAACGGCGGTAGTAACCTGCCAAGCCAAGGAAACTGCGAATCTCTGTAATTGAGGACGACCTGGGCCAACTCTGCACGGCCTCTACCTTCTTCGTATCCACTCGAATGCCCTCACTCGATACCACGTGACCTAAGAATGCCACAGAACTCAACCAAAACTCACATTTTGAGAACTTTGCATACAACTTCTTCTCTCTCAAGATCTGAAGCACTGTCCTCAGGTGCTGCTCATGATCTTCCCGACTCTGGGAGTAAACAAGAATATCTTCTATGAAAATGATGACGAACGAGTCGAGATATGGACTGAACACACTGTGCATCAAATGCATAAATGCTGCGGGAGCATTAGTCAACCCGAATGACATAACTAGAAACTCATAATAGCCATACCGAGTCCTGAAAGCAGTCTTCGGGATATCCGGCTCCCGAATCTTCAAATGATGGTAACCTGAGCGTAATTCAATCTTAGAAAATACCTGTGCACCTTGAATCTGGTCAAATAGATCATCAATACGAGGCAAGGGATAACGGTTCTTCACTGTAACCCTGTTCAACATGCGATAATCAATACACATGCTCATAGATCCATTTTTCTTCTTCACAAATAAGACAGGAGCACCCCAAGGTGAAACACTGGGTCAAATAAAACCCTTATCAAGCAATTGTTGTAACTGATCCTTAAACTCCTTCAACTCAGGAGGATCCATACGGTACGGAGGAATGGAAATGGGCTGAGTGCCCAGCAACAAATCAATTCCAAAATCAATGTCTCTATCGGGTGGCATGCCCGGAAGATCAGCTGGAAACACATCGGGATAATCCCTTACCATTGAGACTGAATCAATAGAAGGGGTATCAACACTAACATCTATAACATAATTCAAATACGCGGCACACCCCTTCTCAACCATACGCTGAGCTCTAAGAAAAGAGATAACTCTACTGGTAGTGTGATATAAAGTACCACCCCAGTCAACACGCGGAATACCTGGCATAGCCAGTGTCACGGTCTTGGCGTGACAATCAAGAATAGCATAATGGGCTGACAACCATTCCATGCCCAAGATAATATCAAAATCCACCATATCGAGTAACAATAAATCCGCACTGGTCTCAAAACCATGAATAGTAACAAAACACGACCGATAAACGCGGTCCACAACAAGAGAATCTTCCACATGAGTAGAAACATAAACAGTAGAACCCAAAGAATCTCGGGCTATACCCAAATGCGGAGCAAAATAAGAAGACACATAAGAATACATGGAGCCTGGATCGAATAGAACCGATGCATCTCTGTGACAAACTAGTATAATACATGTGATGACAGAATCGGAGGCAATATCCTCGGTACGAGCAGGAATAACATAATATCTGGCCTGGCCTCCCCCTCGAGGGCGACCTCTACCTCCCCGACCTCCGCCCCTAACTGGCTGGGCAGGTGGGGTAGCAACTGGAGCTGTGATCATGGCCTGAGAACTCTGCTGAGCACGCTGTGGCTGAAGAGTCTGTGAAGATGCACCCCTACCAAGTCTAGGGCAGTCCCTAACCATATGGCGTGTATCACCATACTCGAAACAAGCTCTGGGAGGACGTGTTGGCTATAACTGGCTAGGGCCAGGTCTGCTAGACTGACCTCTAAAAACACCCCGCGCAGGAGGCGCGCTAGAAACTGGAGGTGCATGATAAGGCTCCTGAGGCCTGGGTGGAGCTGGGGTACCGCTGGCTACTGGAAGAGCTGAATGAACTGGGTAGACCATATAACCCCTACCATGACGACCTGCTCTTAGGGTACGGGCACCAGAGTAGTGGCCCGACTCTCGAGACCTCTTGGCCTCCCTCTCCTCTCGCTCCCTAGCGAGCATACCATTGATCCTCTTAGCAATGCTCACTACCTGCTGATAAAGAATGTCCATCTCCAACTCTCGAGCCATGCTAGATCTGATTGGTGGGACAAGACCCTCAATGAACCGGTGAATTCTCTCACGGACAATAGTAACCAAATCCGGTGCATGCCTAGCCAATCTGGTGTAACAGATAGCACACTCTGAAACTATCATAGTACCCTGGCGCAAATGCTCAAAATCTACGCGCCATGCGTCCCTGAGGCTCTAAGGAACAAACTCTCTCAGGAACACATCTGAGAACTGGGTCCAGGTCAGTGAAGCAGCCTCGTCTGGACTTTCTAACTCATAGGTGCGCCACCAATCATAGGGGCTCCGCGAAGCTGGAAGGTAATAAAGGAAACCCACTAGATCCAGCTATGCCCATAGTGCGAAGAATACGGTGACACTCCTCTAGAAATCCCAAGGCATCATCTGATGCTAGTCCACTGAATACCGGAGGGTCATACTTCTTGAACCTCTCAAGTCTCCGTTGCTCGTCCTCCGAAGCAGCTGACCCTTCCTCGGGCTGAACTGGCACTACAGGCGACCCGGGAATGATCTCTGGGACCTGCTCCACATGCACTCGCTGCTCAGGAGTGCGGGCGGCGGGAGTCTGTGCTCCTCCCCCGGCCTGAGATGTGGCTGCAGAAAGGGGAAGCAACCCTGCCTGAGCCAGAGTGGTGTACATAGACACGAACTAAGCTAATGTCTCCTGAAGGGTTGGATTAGTAGTGGCAGTAGGCGTGGCAGGTGTCTGGACCTCGGCTGAATCTGCTGGTGGTACCTCGGCGGCAGCTCGCGCAGGTACTCTCACTGCACCACGTGTGTGTCCTCGGCCTCTACCCCGGCCCCGGCCTATGGCGGCTGCAGTAGGGGCCATGGGTGCCTGATCGTCCTGAGTAGCACGTGTCCTCACCATATGTGAGAGAATAGAAAACAGAGGTTTAGAATTGATGTCAAAAGATATTGCACGACAAGGAAATCAATGAGGTGAAGATTTTTTCCTAAACAGTTACATAGCCTCTCGTAGATAAGTACAGACGTCTCCGTAACAATCAGCGAGACTCTAAATCACCGGCCTGTGTTCCGTGACTCCTATGAACCTAGAGCTCTGATACCAACTTGTCACGACCCTAGTTCGCCCTCCGTGAACATGTCGTGATGGCACCTAGTCCCTATGACTAGGTAAGCCTAGCAATGCAGAATATCAACATAAATTGCGAAATAATTAAGTAAAAGAAAAACTGAACAATCTAAAAGAAGGACTACATATAAATGCCACTTGGAATATACAACCCAAAATAATACGGAAGTCTACAATATCACCCCAAAACTCGGAAACTCACGGGAAACACAGGCTAACAGAATATAATACACTGCTCTAACTCCAGAATGTCTATACAACTGTACGGAAGGAATAAACTTTTCACAAACGCTGGAATAAGATAGAGACTCCTGGTCTGCGGACGCGGCAGATGTACCTCGAAGTCTCTGCTGTATCTCTCAACCTCGGGGATAGTGCGCCTGAGTAGAGGTACCTATATCTTCACATGAAAAACATGCGCAGGAAGGGCATGAGTACACCACAACGGTACTCAGTAAGTGCCAAGCCTAACCTCGGTCGGGTAGTGACGAGGAAGGTCAGGGGCTACTGAGGTCGAACAATATAATAGGGATTCACAATATGAAAATAGACAGTAATAATGAGTACAACAGTGAAATAAGACAGGTCAAACAAGGCAATAAAAAAAACACAAGAACAAAGTAAACACGGAATATGTACAGCATAATAACAATGGTAACAATGAGGATCTCCCAGGATACCGTCCTGTAGTCCTTTTCTCAACTGTCCAGTGGATCTCCCGGGATACCGTCCCGTAGTCCATCATATGTATATCCGAAGGATCTCCCGGGATACCGTCACATAGTCCTTTTCTCAACTGTCCAATGGATCTCCAGGGATACCATCCCGTAGTCCATCATATGTATATCCGAAGGATCTCCCGGGATACCTTCTCGTAGTCCTTTTCTCAACTGTCCAGTGGATCTCCCGGGATACCGTCCCGTAGTCCATCATATGTATATCCGAAGGATCTCCCGGGATACCGTCCCATAGTCCAGCTATCAATGTGCATGGGGATCTATCGAGAATCGAACCCGCAGTCCCAAAGTAAATATGGAGGGGGATCTATCGGGAATCTAACCCTCATTCCCGAAGTAAATGTGCAGGGGGATCTATTGGGAATCGAACCAGCAGTCCCAANAGGGGAGGGGGAGCTACCGGAATCCCACATCCGTAGTCCCAATGTAAATACGCAGCCATAACAAGAAGATATTCATAAATAGAGTGAAAAAATAAAAGGCAACAAGTAGTTCTAGCCTAACATGCTTCACGTAGTACAATTTAAGCAACTTAAGCAACTAGGTAATTTAGGGCAACTCGGCATGCTTTCCTAAGCTAACAAAGACTATAATTGCAAATAGAATAAAACAGGTAAGAAAGAAACTCAGTCTAAATATTTAAAGTAAAATTGGATTTTTCAACAATTAGCACAAGTACACGCTCGTCACCTCACGTACGAGGCATTCAATTACCAAATATCACATTCTAAGGGGAAAGGCCCCCCCCACAAGGTTAGACAAGCCACTTACCTCGAACCGGCTCAATATCAACATGAAACCACACATTTGCCACGAGTATCCGACTCCAAATGGACCAAATCTATTCAAATAAATTTCATACCGTAAATAAAATCTCATGCAATTGATTCTACTATTCAATTCAAGGTTACCGCGCGAAATTAGGTGAAATGACCAAAATGCCCCTCAGGACAGCATCTCGGAGTCGGGTAAATTTTACATTTTTAGAACCCTCGTACTCTCACGAGTCTAGCCATATAAAAGACTCTCAAATCGGAGATCAATCACTCACTCGAATCCCAATTTTTGAAAAAACTAAGTTCTACCCCAAACACCCAATATCATCCATGGAAATCCCTGATTTTTAGGTTGAAAACGTGTTAAATGATGTTAATGATTGAAAGCAATGAGTGAAAACCAACTTACAACTGATTTGGAAGAGTCTTGTTCTTTGGAAAAATCGCCTAAGAGTGTTGAGTTTGAGAAAATATGAAATATGAAGTAAAAACTTGGTTTTGTACAGTGCAGGCTACTGGTTGTCTTCGCAAATGCGAATAGGGGTTCGCAATTGTGAATACCCCTGACATGGAAATTGCGAAGTATAGTTCGCATTTGTGAACACTGAGCAGGAGAGGGGACTTCGCATTTGCGAACATCTTATTCGCATTTGCGAACATCTTGTTCGCATTTGCGATCAGGTCTGCCCAGGTATATCTTCGCATTTGCGATGCTGGCTTCGCAAATGCGAAGCTTGCAGATCAGCCACACCAGCAGATTCCAAGTCCAAAAATGAAGTCCGTGAACTATCTAAAACTCACCCGAGCCCTCGGGGCTCCAAACCAAATATACACACTACCTCGAGAACATCCTATGAACTTATCCGTGCGATCAAATCGCCAAAATAACATCATATACATCGAATTAAGCCTCAAAATCCATGATTTCTATCAAATTTCATAAAACTTCAAATTTTTCCATTTTAAGTATGAAACATGTCAAACGAGATCCGTTTTCAACCAAACTTTACAGAAAGGACTTAAACCATATATAAGACCTGTACCGGGCGCTAGAACCAAAGTACGGGCCCGATACCATCACTTTCTAATCAGATTTCATTTTCAATCTCCTTGAATAGTTCCAGAAAATAATTTTACTCAAAAATTTATTTCTCGGGCTTGGGACCTCGGAATTTGATTCCGGGCATACGCCCAATTCTCATATTTTCCTACGGACCCTCCGGGACCGTCAAATCACGGGTCCGAGTCCGTTTATCCAAAATATTGACCGAAGTCAAATTTATTCATTTTAATATCAAAACTTAACACTTTTCACAAAATTTCATATTTAAGCTTTCCGGTTACGCGCACGGACTGCGCACGAAAATCGAGGCAACCCTAAATGAGGTTTCCAAGGCCTCGGAAGCACATAATGGGTAAGAAAACAGGTGATGACCCTTTGGGTCGTCACAGGGGGTCTATTGGGCTGGGTACGTTTGGGTGGTGTAAATAAAGGATTGGGCCTGAGTCCTTCTTGGCCCAGGTCCAATTTTTTAACATGCTAAGCTCAATTCCAAACTAAATAATATAATTAAAATCAAACCTAATTAAATTTAAAAGATGCAATAATCAATTTCGTCTTTATTTTGTATAATTATAGATTAATTAGGAATAAACAATTAATTCAATACTCCTAATTAAATCTATAGTTTTGTCATATAAAAAATGATTAATTTGAGCAATTAGTTATCAAAACTACATTACCTCAAATAATCATCATTTGTTTGCTACTTAATTCAATTATTTATAAATAAATTCATAATTCTTTGATAATAACGATGCACCTAATTATGCAATAATTTTAAAAGATGAATAATAAATATGCGATGCAAAACAAATCACAATTAACACTAAAAAAATCAAATAAATCCATAAGATTAATTTACTTATCTAATGTTGTAGGAGTATTTAGTAGGTGAAAAATTACATGCTCACAGATGTCCCTCTTTGCTCGGAAACACGAAGATTTTTCGGGCAAAGATAAAGTGAGCAGTTATGAACAACTTTTACCTGTTCAAATACTCCAAGTGAAGCATTTTTGAAAAGTTTGACCGAACCCTGCTTCAAAGGTTGCCTACATATCCTTGGCTATAAAGGAATCAGGTCAGTGTAGTTCTGGAAGTTTTGGTAGCTGGGACTACCGGAAAGCTGTGATTTCACTGCTGTTGCTGCTGCTTACTGCTTGCTGAGCTCCTTATTACACCTAAATCAAAATGAAACAGACTAAACTAAACCTATCAACTACGAGTTACAAGATTCCTATCTATGAGTCTTCTGAAGCTTGATCTTTAATCTTGGTTGCTTCTTTATACAGACTCCGATCTGAATCTTGATGCTTGTTAGTTATAGGTGTTGGTTCAATCTTTTTCAGCTTTTCGGATCAAGAACGGACATACATAGCTTGTGACTTCAATCTGTCTTGAGCAGTCTACATCATTTCCGCTTATGTACTTTGTGTTTGGTCTTGCTCTTTTCTTATTTTCTTTATTCTGGATCAAAACTTCTTCTTTCGGTCGTCTTGATTCCAATGTCCTAAAGATGTAATCTGCACAAAAATAAAAAACATACGAACGAAATTTTCTGCCCCAGTTTTCATCAAGAAAATTTCGTGAGTTATTGTAAAGGAAACTACACTAATTTGTTATTGAAAGCGATGAAAGGCCGGGAGAAGTGCACCTGGAGTTATTGTAGACTAGGGAGTGGATACCCTATATTTCAAAGTAAGATCAACTAGGGGTTGGGAGACCCTATGTTGCAAAATAAAATCAACTAGGGATTGTATACCCTATGTTGGAAAAGAAATCAATTAGGGTATGTATACCCATAATTGGAAAAAAGCATCAATTAGGGAATGTATAACCTTAATTAGAAAAGAAAGCATCAATTAGGAAATGTATAACCTTAATTGGCATCGACTAGGGAGCGTGTACACCCATGTCGGGAAAAGAAAATCAATTAGGGAATGTATACCCTTAATTGGAAAAGAAAAC
The DNA here is from genome assembly GCA_005239525.1 of Nicotiana knightiana. Lineage (NCBI taxonomy): Eukaryota > Viridiplantae > Streptophyta > Magnoliopsida > Solanales > Solanaceae > Nicotiana > Nicotiana knightiana. The sequence goes on along the minus strand of ML439745.1, from coordinate 40,327 downwards.
ATCAATTGGGGAATGTATACCCTTAATTGGAACAGAAAAATATCAATTAGGGAATGTATACCCTTAATTAGAAAAGAAAACATCAATTAGGGAATTTATACCCTTAATTGGAAAAGAAGTCATCAAATAGGGAATGTATACCCTTAATTGAAAAATAAAAATATCAATTAGGGAATGTATACCCTTAATTGGAAAAGAAAATATCAATTAGGGAATGTATACCCTTAATTGGAAAAGAAGTCATTAATTAGGGAATGTATACCCTTAATTGGAAACGTAAAACATCATTTAGGGAATATATACCCTTAATTGGAAAAGAAAACATCAATTAGGGAATGTATACCCTTAATTGGAAAAGAAAAACATCAATTAGGGAATGTATACCCTTAATTGAAACAGAAAAACATCAATTAGGGAATGTATACTACCCTTAATTGAAACAGAAAAACATCAATTAGGGAATGTATACCCTTAACTGGAAAAGAAAAATCAATTAGGGAATGTATACCCTTAAATGGAAAAGAAGTCATCAATTAGGGAATTTATACCATTAATTGAAAAAGAAAAACATCAATTAGGGAATGTATACCCTTAATTGGCATCGACTAGGGAGCTTGTACACCCATGTCGGGAAAAAGAAAAAAACATCAATTAGGGAATGTATACCCTTAATTGGAAAAGAAGTCATCAATTAGGGAATGTATACCCTTAATTCGAAAAGAAAAACATCAATTAGGGAATGTATATCCTTAATTGGCATCGACTAGGGAGCGTGTACACCCATATCGAGAAAAGAAAATCAATTAGGGAATGCATACCCTTAATTGGAAAAGAAAACATCGATTAGGAAATGTATGCCCTTAATTGGAACAGAAAAACATCAATTAGGGAATGTATACCCTTAATTGGAAAAGAAATCATCAATTAGGGAATGTATACCCTTAATTGGAAAAGAAAACATCAATTAGGGAATGTATACCCTTAATTGGAAAAGAAGTCATCAATTAGGGAATGTATACCCTTAATTCGAAAAGAAAAACATCAATTAGGGAATGTATACCCTTAATTGGCATCGACTAGGGAGCATGTACACCCATATCGAGAAAAGAAAATCAATTAGGGAATGTATACCCTTAATTGGAAAAGAAAACATTGATTAGGGAATGTATGCCCTTAATTGGAACAAAAAACATCAATTAGGGAATGTATAGCCTTAATTGGAAAAGAAATCATCAATTAGGGAATGTATACCCTTAATTGGAAAAGAAAAATATCAATTAGGGAATGTATACCCTTAATTGGCATCGACTAGGGAGCTTGTACACCCATGTCGGGAAAAAGAAAAAAAAATCAATTAGGGAATGTATACCCTTAATTGGAAAAGAAAACATCAATTAGGGAATGTATACCCTTAATTGGAAAAGAAAAAATCAATTAGGGAATGTATACCCTTAATTGGAAAAGAAAACATCAATTAGGGAATGTATACCCTTAATTGGAAAAGAAAACATCAATTAGGGAATGTATACCCTTAATTGGAAAAGAAAAACATCAATTAGGGAATGTATACCCTTAATTGGAAAAGAAAAATATCAATTAGGGAATGTATACCCTTAATTGAAAAAGCAAAGCATCAGTTAGGGAATGTATACCCTTAACTGGAAAAGAAAAACATCTATTAGGGAATGTATACCCTTAATTGGAAAAGCAAAGCATCAGTTAGGTATACCCTTAATTGGAAAAGAAAAGCATCAGTTAGGGAATATATACCCTTAACTGGAAAAGAAAAAACATCAATTAGGGAATATATACCCTTAATTGGAAAAGCAAAGCGTCAGTTAGGGAATGTATACCCTTAACTGGAAAAGAAAAACATCAATTAGGGAATGTATACCCTTAATTGGCATCGACTAGGGAGCGTGTACACCACATGTCGGGAAAAGAAAATTAATTAGGGAATGTATACCCTTAATTGGAAAAGGAAAACATCAATTAGGGAATGTATACCCTTAATTGGAAAAGCAAAACATCAGTTAAGGAATGTATACCCTTAACCGAAAAAGCAAAACATCAATTAGGGAATGTATACCCTTAATTGGCACCGACTAGGGAGCGTGTACACCCATGCCGGGAAAAGGTGTAGTTGGGGATTGGATGCCTCATACTACTTTGAGTTATTTTCAACTTCAATTCTTCTCTCTTTTTTTTTCATTCTTTCTTCTTCTTCTTTTTATTTTTATTTTTTTTATTTTTATGCATGCGGAAAAAGATTTCTTGGAGGAAACTTCCCTTTCTTTGGAGTCAATGCTGTAGAGCTCCTTCTAGCCCTTGCGCAATTTCTTTTTGTTGCACCTGCTTTGTAACGACCAGACCGGCCGTTTTGCGCTATCCGACCCCATTCCCCTAAATGAAACTTCCCATAAAGGATTTTTGTGATTTATGACTTACGGGGGCCGGTGGTCCGGGATTCGGAGATGTTTAGAGTGCAATAGGAACAATTGGTTCATTAAGGTTGGCCTTTAAGGCCAACTTTGACTTCGGTCAACTTTTTGGGTAAACAATCCTGGAATCGAGTTTCGTCAGTTCTGGTAGCTTCGCGTGATGATTTTGGACTTGGGCGTATGTTCTGATTGGGTTTCTGATGACCCGGGGCATTTCGGCGCCCAATATTGAAATAAGAAGTTCCTTAAGTTCATATTTTGGTTTGGGGTGTGTTTTTGTGTTATCGAGGTCCGAACGGAATTCCAAGACCGGGACTAGTTCCGTTATGTTAATTATGACTTGCCTGCAAAATTTGGTGTCATTCCGAGTGGTATAGGTCAGTTCGGCACGTTGTTAGCGAAGTCTAGAAAACTTAAATTTCCTAAGTTTGGTTCTTGGATTTTGGGGGTGTGATTTCGAGTTTTAGCGTTGTTTTGGGTGTTCCGAAGGATCGAGCGAGTCCGTATTATAATTTGTGACTCATTGGTATATTTGGACTAGGGCTCGGGTGGGCCCAGGGGCCTTCCGGGCACCTAACGGGGCTAAAAACCAGCAAAACATGGCTGCTGGTGCACCTGTTCTGGTGTGACCGCAGGTGCGGTTTCCCAGTCGCAGGTGCGGGACTCCTCCAGCAGTCCCGAGCATCGCAGGTGCGATCACCCCATGGCCTGGCCAATTATCGCAGATGTGGAAAATATTTCACAAGAGCGTAGCCGCAGGTGCGGTCTACACTCCGCAGGTGCGGGCCTAGGCTCCCCTGCCCATTTCCGCAGGTGCGAGACTGCAGGTGCGGTCCGCAGCACCGCAGGTGCGGAATCACTGTTCAGGCAGTGTGTTTTATATACGGGTTTTAAAACCACTTTCCTCATTTATTTCTTCTTCCTTGGGAGATTATCCTCCATTGTTAAGGGCTAATGACCTGGTCTTCTAAGGTAAGTGAACTCCACTCAAAAATTAGTTTCATGCATGGATTTCAAGCTTAATTAACTACTTAAATTAGTGTTAAAATCAAGAATTGGGTAGTAACCTAGAACTTGTGATAACTTGAGAATTTTTCTGTGAATTGGCCATGAAATCAAGTAGGAATCATATATTAATGATCCTTAGGCTATGGGAGAGTAATTTCTTCAAAAACATCCGGAATCCGAGCATGTGGGCCCGGGGGTGAATTTTTGGATATCTTCAAGAAAGATGAATAGGCTAAGCTAGTAAGAGAATTTCATACTTTGGAGCATATATTGACGTATTTATATAATATTTGACTAGTTTCGAGTCCTCGGGTGTAGAGTTTGGAGGTTCGGGCGCGTTCTTGACCTGGGAAGTAGGTTCTACGCGAGGTGAGTCTCCTTTCTAACCTTGTAAGAGGGAATTGTCCCCATAGATAATTATAAATGATTGAATTGTCCTTATTTGCGGGGGCTACGCACGCACGAAGTGACGAGAGTCCGTGCGTAGCTACTACTATGCTATGACGGGTAGTCTTTAGGACTTAAAAGCATGCTTATATGCCTTATTTTTATTCCTGCATGTATTTCTAGCCGATTTTTATCCTTGAAACTAGCATGTGAAAATGGAAGGTTATATTAAATATTGATGTTGCCTTGAAATCTATATTTCCTGAAATTCACTGATAAACTCTGTGTATGTATACGAGCACCCGTGTCGCATGTATGATCCGTGAGCGGGGTAGCCTTATATTATGTCAACCGCGTCGCACAATCGATTCGCGAGCGGGGTAATAGATGCATCTATGGTTCAAGCCAATCGACCCTTCGGCAGTGCACATTTAAATTGTCGCGTCGCTTCGGCCGTACGCCTCGGCATATTATATGCTATGTATTTGACTGAGAGTTTTTATTAATACTGTCAAATGAATTGTCTTATGTGGTAGGGGGTTTGGACTTGTATTAACTATTGTTATTTGATACTTGCGGTAGGTGGTAGTTCACATACATGATATTCCATATCTACTTGATTTACGAGTTGTTAATCCTGATTAAACCTGTTTAATTATATTATTGCTAAGGACCCAAGTGAGTATTACGTCTACCCCTCGTTACTACTTTTTCGAGTTTAGGCGGGATACTCACTGGGTACATATTTTTTTTATATGTACTCATGCTACGCTTCTGTACTTAATTGTACAGGTTCTGAGGTTGGTACATCTGGTTATCATACCGGAGCGCGATCTTGAGAATACTTACTGGGCTAGACTACACGGTGAGCTGCTCTTTCCGGCGTTCCTCAGCCGCACTGTGGAGTTCCTATTACCTCTTCTTTTTTTGATATTTTATCTACCCTTTTCAGACAAATTGTATATTATTTTGTCTACTTTGTATATTCCACTAGTCGCCTGTGGACTTGTGACACTAGGTCTTGGTACGCGTAGTTGGTTTTTCTAATTTTTTGGGATACATTACACCTATTGGCAAACGATCTTTTGAGTTCTTTTAATCAAATTGCATCGCTTGACTTGTTTTCTTTAAATGATTTCCCAATAAAAAAGAACTTGTTAAGCACTTAATTATTTTAAATAAGTAAAGAAACCTCGCTAGTAATTGATGACGGCTTGCCCGACCCCGGTGTTGGGCGCCATCACGACCTGAGTTGGAACTTAGGTCGTGACAACATGGTATCAGAGCTCTAGGTTCACGTAGGTCTCACAAGAAAACTTAGTAGAGTCTTGCGGATCGATACAGAGACGTCTGTATTTATCTTCGGGAGGCTATAGGGTGTTAAGAAACCTCTCTTTATTCTTATTCTATCGTGCAGTTGATAGTCTTGCTAAATCTCATTCTTCTATTCTCTCACAGATGGTGAGGACTCGGGCAGCTGATATACCAGACTCGGGAGATGTCGCTACCCCCGCCGTCCGAGGCTGTGGAAGAGGTCGGGGGAGGGCACCGGCCTGAGGTAGGGGACAAGGGCGTCCCAGAGTTGCTCCATTAGCACCTCCAGAGGATCCTATCACCGAGGAGCAGGACGAGGTACCCCCAGCAGGTCCTGGCCCAGTAGATTTCATGACTGCACCGGGTTTTCAGGCGATCATGGGCCGTATGGTGCAGTTCATGAACACTATGACCCAGGCTGGTTTATTTCCAGCGGATCCTGCCACTTCTCAAGTGTGAGGGGGAGATCAGACCCCTTCCGTCCAGGCCGTAGGTCATGCAGCGACAGCATATCAGACTCCGGATACTTTGCCCGTGGGCGGAGCACAGCCAACAGTAGCAGCACCAGAGCTCAGACCGGCTGCAGACGGTGATCCGTAGAAGCTACTTGATAGATGGAGTCGATTGCACCCTCCGGTCTTCGGAGGTGAGAAAGATGAGGATGCCCAGGACTTTATTGATAGGTGCAGGGACAGACTGCACAACATGAGGATTTTGGAGTCTCATGGAGTCGACTTCACTACCTTCCAGCTAGAGGGCAGGGCCCGCAGATGGTGGAAGTCTTTTATCCTTGGTAGGATAGCAGGTTCCCCTACTATCACATGTGAGTAATTCACTCAGCTATTTCTGGACACGTATATTCCACCCTTCGAGAGGGAAGAGCTGTGGTACCAGTTTGAGCAGCTAGAGCAGGGGCAGATGTCAGTGACAGACTACGAGGCCAGGTTTTCAGAGTTGTCCCGCCATGCCCTTATGATTCTTCCTACTGATGCTGAGAGAGTGCGGAGGTTTGTAGCTGCGCTACACTCCAGTATTAGGGCCACCATGGACCGAGAGGTGGAGATGGGTAGTTTTTATCAGCTTGTGGTCTAGATAGCTCGCCGGATTGAGGGTTACCGATCGAGGAGCAGAGAGCACGGTCAACAAGACAAGAGAGCTAGATTTTTTGTAGATTTCAGAGGTGCCCCAGCTAGGGGTAGAGGTCAGTTCAGTAGAGGCCAGCCCAGCAGGCCTCCATATTCAGCCCCTCCACCACCTTCTCGTGGTGCTCCGGTGAGACCTTATTTCAGCGCCATGCCGGAGAGTTCTTACTGCCACCAGCTATTCAGGGTCCCTCCGGCGGGTATTCAGCGGTCTCCTAGTCCTTATTTTAGTGCTATGCCAGAGAGTTCTCCTCGTCCCCCAGCTATCCAGGGTTCACCTTCAGGGCAGCAGGTCATGCCTCCAGCGAGGTGTTATTAGTGTGGGGATCCAGGCCATTTGAGGAGGACTTGTCCCAAGTTTAGGGGCAAGGCTATTCAGTAGAGTTATCAGCCCACACTCCCATCGCCGACGCCCCGTCCACCTAGAGGTGGAGGACAGGCTGGTAGAGGTTGTCCAAGAGGTGGAGGCTAGACAGGGGCAGCTCAGCCATCTCCTATTCAGTCCAGTGGAGGTTAGTCTTCAGGTACTCCAGCCAGATTCTACGCCATTCCGGCTTGAGCAGATGCAGTGGCCTTAGATGCGGTGATCACAGGTATTATTTCAGTATGTGGTAGGGAGGCATCGGTGCTATTTGACCCAGGATCTACTTATTAATATGTGTCAGCCTTGTTTGCTTGTTTGCCTGATGCTCCTCGTGAGTTCTTGAGTTCTCCTATATATGTATCCACTCCCGTTGGTGATTCTGTTGTGGTAGACCTGATTTTCCGGTCTTTCATGATCACATTCTGTGGGTTCCAGACTAGAGAGGACCTCCTATTGCTCGATATGATTGATTTTGAGATTATCCTGGGCATGGATTGGCTATCCCCTCATCATGCCATCTTGGATTGCCATGCCAAGACAGTTACTTTGGCCATAACTGAGTTGCCTAGGCTGGAGTGGAGAGTTTCCTCAGTTAGCACAACCAGTAGAGTTATTTCCTTCCTGAAGGCTCGACATATGGTCGAGAAGGGTTGTTTGGCGTATCTTGCCTACGTGCGAGACACCACCACCGAGTCTCCGACGATTGATTCAGTGCCTATTGTTCGAGAGTTTGCTGATGTATTCCCTTCAGACCTTCCAGGCATGCTTCCGAATCGTGATATTGATTTCTGCATTGATTTAGCTCTAGATACTCAGCCTATTTCCATTCCCCCGTACCGTGTAGGGTGTTCATGCCGTATATTGATTCTTTTGTCATCGTCTTCATTGATGACATCTTGATTTACTAACGTAGCCTGGGAGAGCACGAGCAGCATTTGAGAGTTGTGCTCTAGGCTCTACGAGAACAAAAACGTTATGCTAAGTTCTCCAAGTGTGAGTTTTGGTTGGATTCCGTGGCATTCTTGGGACATGTAGTATCCGGAGAGGGTATCAAGGTTGATCCTAAGAAGATTGAGGCAGTTCAGGGTTGGCCACGTCCTACTACAGCTACAGAGGTTAGGAGCTTCTTGGGTCTAGCAGGCTACTATCGGCGATTTGTGGAGGGCTTTTCATCCATTGCAGCCCCATTGACAAAATTGACTCAGAAGAATGCTCCATTCCGGTGGTCTGACGAGTGTGAGGCGAGCTTTCAGAAGCTCAAGATGGCATTGACTGACCACCAGTTCTGGTATTGCCTTCTAATTCTGGGATGTATACCGTGTATTGTGACGCTTCACATGTTGGCTTGGGGTGTGTGTTGATGCAGGAAGGGAGAGTTATTGCTTATGCTTCGTGCCAGCTGAAGGTCCATGAGAAGAATTATCCGGTGCACGATTTGGAGTTGGCAGCGATTGTTCATGCTTTTAAGATTTGGAGGCATTGCTTGTATGGGGTGTCTTGTAAGGTTTATACAGACCACCGCAGCTTGCAACACTTGTTCAAACAGAGGGATCTTAATTTTAGGCAGCGCATATGGCTTGAGTTGATGAAGGATTATGATATCACCATCCTTTATCATCCGGGTAAGGCGAATGTAGTAGTAGATGTTTGAGCAGGAAGGCGAAGAGTATGAGTAGTTTGGATTTCATTGCAGCGGAGGAGAGACCTCTGTCCTTGGACATTCAGTCCCTGGCTAATCTCTTGGTGAGGTTAGATCTTTCGGAGCCTCGTCGAGTTCTTGCACATGTAGTTGCTCAGTCTTCGTTATTGGGGGAGATTAAGACTCGACAGTATGATGATCCACGCTTGGCAGAGCTACGGGAGACAGTGGTTTAGGGTGGTGCCAAAGAGGTTACTATTGGCGAGGATGGTGTTCTGAGACTTCAGGATCGGTTGTGTGTTTCTAATGTTGATAGTTTGAGGCAGAGAATTCTAGAGGAGGCACACAGTTCGCGATATTCTGTTCATCCTGGTGCTACAAAGATGTATCGTGATCTGAAGCAGCATTTCTGGTGGAGGCGAATGAAAAAAGACATTGTGGAGTATGTGGCTAGGTGTCTTAACTGCCAGCAGGTTAAGTGTGAGCATCAGAGGCCAGGAGGCCTACTTCAGCAGATGCCCATTCCTGAGTGAAAGTGGGAGCACATCACTATGGACTTCGTGGTTGGGTTGCCTTGAACTTTGCTGAAGGTTGACGCAGTTTGGGTCATTGTGGATAGATTGACCAAATCGGCGCATTTTATTCCGATGTGTACTAATTATACTTCTGAGAGGCTGGCCCAGATTTACATTCGAGAGATAGTCCAGTTGCATGGTGTGCCGGCGTCCATTACATCAGATCCAGGTCCTCAGTTCACCTCGCACTTCTGGAGAGCATTGCACAGAGAGATGGGTACTCGGATAGACCTCAGGACAACATTTAATCCGTAGACTGATGGTCAGTCGGAGTGTACAGTTCAGATATTGGAGTACATGCTCAGGGCATGTGTGATTGATTTTAGGGGTCAGTGGGACCGGTTCTTTCCTTTGGCCGAGTTTGCTTACAATAATAGTTATCAGTCCAGCATTGAGATGGCACCATTTAAGGCTTTGTATGGTCGACGATGTCGTTCTCCTATCGGGTGGTTTGAGCCTGGCGAGGCTAAGTTATATGGCACCGACCTGGTGAGGGATGCCTTGGACAAAGTGAAGTTAATTCAGGAAAGACTCCGTACAGCACAATCCAGACAGAAGAGTTACGCGGATCAAAGGGCGCGTGATGTATCATTTATGGAGGGAGATAGGGTCCTATTGAAATTCTCTCCTATGAAGGGTATTATGAGGTTTGGGAAGAAGGGAAAGATGAGCCCAAGGTTTATAGGTCCATTCGAGGTGTTGAGGCGAGTTGGGGAGGTTGCTTATGAGCTGGCCTTGCCTCCCAGCTTATCAGGAGTTCACCCAGTTTTTCATGTATCCATGCTCCGGAGGTACCACGCCGACTTCTCTCATGTGGTCGATTTCATCACTATTCAGTTGGATGAGAGGTTGGGCTACAAGGAGGAGCCAGTTGCTATTGTTGACAGACAGGACCGCCAGTTGAGGAGGCGACCTGGGAGTCCGAGGAAGACATGCAGAACATATATCCACATTTATTCAGCACTTCAAGTATAACTCTAGACCCGTTTGAGGACAAATTTTTGTTTAAGAGTGGGAGAATGTAACGACCCGATGATCGTTTTGCACTATCGGACCCTGTTCCCCTAAATGAAACTTCCCATAGCGGCTTTTTGTGATTTATGACTTGCGGGGGCTGGTGGTCCGGGATTCGGAGGTGTATAGAGTGCAATAGGAACAATTGGTTCTTTAAGGTTGGTCTTTAAGGCCAAGTTTGACTTCGGTCAACATTTTGGGTAAACGACCCCGAAATCGAGTTTCATCAGTTCTGGTAGCTTCGCGTGATGATTTCGGACTTGGGCGTATGTTCTGATTGGGTTTCTGATGACCCGGGGCATTTTGGCGCCCAATATTGAAATAAGAAGTTCCTTAAGTTCATATTTTGGTTTGAAGCGTGTTTTTGTGTTGTTGAGGTTCGAACGGAATTCTGAGACCGGGACTAGTTCCGTTATGTTAATTATGACTTGCCTGCAAAATTTGGTGTCATTCCGAGTGGTATAGGTCAGTTCGGCACGTTGTTAGCGAAGTCTAGAAAACTTAAAGTTCCTAAGTTTGGTTCTTGGGGTTTGGGGGTGTGATTTCGAGTTTTAGTGTTGTTTTGGGTGTTCCAAAGGCTCGAGCGAGTCTTATTATGATTTGGGGCTCGTTGGTATATTTGGACTAGGGCTCGGGTGGGTCCAGGTGCCTTCTGGACACGTAACGGGGCTAAAAACCATCAAAACATGGCTGCTGGTGCACCTGTTCTTGTGTGACCGCAGGTGTAGTTGCCCAGTCGCAGGTACGGGACCGCTCCTGCGGTCCCCAGCATCGCAGGTGCGATCACCCCATAGCCTGGACAATTATCGCAGGTGAGGAAAATATTTCGCAGGAGCGGAGCCGCAAGTGCGGTCTCCACTCCGCAGGTGCGGGCCCAGGCTCCCCAACCCATTTCGTCAGGTGCGAGACCGCATGTGCGGTCCCCAGCACCGCATGTGCAGAATGAATGTTCAGGCATTGTGTTTTATATACGGGTTTTAAACCCATTTTTCCCATTTCTTTCTTCTTCCTTGGGTGATTTTCCTCCATTGTTAAGGGCTAACGACCTGGTATTCTAAGGTAAGTGAACTCTACTCAAAAATTAGTTTCATGCATGGATTTCAAGCTTAATTAACTACATAAATTAGTGTAAAATCAAGAATTGGGTAGTAACCTAGAACTTGTGATAATTTGAGAATTTTTCTGTGAATTGGCCATGAAATCAAGTAGGAATCGTATATTAATGATCCTTAGGCTATGGGAGAGTAATTTCTTCAAAAACATCCGGAATCCGAGCATGTGAGCCCGGAGGTGAATTTTTGGATATCTTTAAGAAAGATGAATAGGCTAAGCTAGTAAAGAGAATTTCATACTTTGGAGCGTATATTGACGTATTTATATAATACTTGACTAGTTTCGAGTCTCGGGTGTAGAGTTTGGAGGTTCGGGCGCGTTCTTGACTCGGGAAGTAGGTTCTACGCGGGGTGAGTCTCATTTCTAACCTTGTACGAGGGAATTGTCCCATAGGTAATTATAAATGATTGAATTATCCTTATTTGCGGGGACTACGCACGCACGAAGTGACGAGAGTCCATGCGTAGCTACTACTATGCTATGCCGGGTAGTCTTTAGGACTCAAAAGCATGCTTATATGCCTTATTTGTATCCCTGCATGTATTTCTAGCCGATTTTTATCCTTGAAACTAGCATGAGAAAATGAAAGGTTATATTAAATATTGATGTTTCCTTGAACTCTATATTTCCTGAAATTCATTGATAAACTCTGTGTATGTATACGAGCACCCGTGTCGCATGTATGATCCGTGAGCGGGGTAGCCTTATATTATGTCAACCGCGTCGCACGATCGATTTGCAAGCGGCGTAATAGATGCATCTATGGTTCGAGCCATTCGAACCTTCGGCAGTGCACATTTAAGTTGTCGCGTCGCTTCGGCCGTACGCCTCGGCATATTATATGTTATGTATTTGACTGAGAGTCTTATTAATATTGTCAAATGAATTTTCTTATGTGGTAGGGGTTTGGACTTGTATTAACTATTTTTATTTGATACTTGCGGTAGGTGGTAGTTCACATATATGATATTCCATGTCTACTTGATTTACGAGTTTTTAATCCTGATTAAACCTGTTTAATTATATTATTTCTAAGGACCCTATTGAGTATTACGTCTACCCCTCGTCACTACTTCTTCGAGTTTAGGTGGGATACTCACTGGGTACATATTTGTTTATATGTACTCATGCTACGTTTCCGTACTTAATTGTACATGTTTTGAGTTTGGTACATCTGGTTATCATACCAGAGCGCGATCTTGAGAGTACTTACTGGGCTAGACTACACAGTGAGCTGCTCTTTCCGCCGTTCCTCAGCCGTACTGTGGAGTTCCTATTACCTCTTCTTTTGTTGATATTTTGTCTACCCCTTTCAGACAAATTGTGTATTATTTTGTCTACTTTGTATATCCACTAGTCGCCTGTGGACTTGTGACACTAGGTCTTGGTACGCGTAGTTGGTTTTTCTAATATTTTGGATACATTACACTTATTGGAAAACGATCCTTTGAGTTCTTTTAATCAAATTGCATCGCTTGACTGTTTTCTTTAAATGATTTCCCAACCAAAGCAAACTTGTTAAGCACTTAATTATTTTAAATAAGTAAAGAAACCTCGCTAGTAATTGATGATGGCTTGCCCGACCCCGCTGTTGGGCGCCATCACGACCTGAGTTGGAACTTGGGTCGTGACATGCTTGTTGCACGGTTGCTTTCGAGTTGCACCTGTTTCAGATTTTTAAACAAAGAACAATTCGTTAGTTTGAAAAGATGGTTGGTTTTGCGGCCTTGATTTTCAACTGCTTGATCTCAGTTCTTTTGATGAAGATCTCAACTACTTGCTTGCTTGCTGGGGACTGGGTTTCATCTCTAATCCTGGGGACCTTGGCTTTCCAGATTTTACCATGGCGATCGGTCACGTGGGACCCAACATTTTATTTTGTCTTTGTAGGATTTTCACTTGCTTTTTCTTTTGGATTTCCAGAGTATCGGGGGGAGTTTTGGCCCTTCAAATTCTGCTGCGATGGTTAGTCGTGTGGGACTTAACCTTTCCAACTTTATTTCGCCTTTATTGGCCTTTCACTTTTGACTTTTCTTCCAATTGTAACGTTAGGTCGTTTGGAATATTTCAGCTTTTCAAACCTTGCCAAGATGGTTAGCCACGAGGGGCTCAACCTTTCAACTTCATTCGCCTTTATAGGCACTTCAATTTGATTTTCTCCTTTCAAGGTTTTGAGTTTGAAGCATTGGCTGCTACGGCCAGTCGAGATCGACTCGATGCCCCTGACGAGGCTGGGTGCCTTTTGCATATTGACCCATGTCAAATGAGAGCCCTATAAATCAGTCTTGCCATCCTTTCTTTGCCTTAGTTTCAGGACAGGGTTAGACCGAAAGGGATTCAAAAGAAAGAAAAATAAATGACATAATGGACAAGGAAAGAGGGACTTATCTGGAGTGCATGCGGACTTCAATGAACATGACATGCCCTTTGGACTGGATGCCTGATCTACGTAAACCGTCCAACTCTCAGAAAATCATCACAACTATTACCTCGAGATTGAGAAACCTTGCCCCGGACTGTGTCCATGTTAGTGACCCATTATCCTTTTTGATCAGTGGAGCCCTTTGCGGGTTTTCACCAACCAACCTCTCTCATTTCTCTTCTCACCATCGCCTTGTAGTGCTCTTTGCGAGTTTTCACTAACAAGACTCTCTCATTTTTAATTTCTCTGCTTACCGTCGCCTCACGGTGCCCGTGTGGGTTTTCACCGTTAAGGATCTCTCGTTTTATATCTCTCATTTGCTTGCACCAGATTCGACACTGCATCCTCCAACTTTAAACATGTTTGCCAATTGGTCGGAAGGGCTTGAACAGGGTTTTGGTGAAAAAGAATTTGCATTGAATTAACACTTTGGAACCTCTCCGGCGAAATTATCGCCAAACATATTATAACATCTGCCCCAGCTTAAACTCTTGGGGAAATGTGGAATTTTATTTTGGTGTGACTGAACCCCAGGGAGAGGCTGCCTATGTATCCTTTTCGAATCAAGTCGAACGTAGTTCATGAATTTTTTTTTTATTTTGATTTTTCTATTGATTTTTTTTGAATAACATTTTCGAGTTCCAAAGAAGGTAATCAAAGAATAGTAACCGGCTCAATGGGTTTGCAAAAGGGCTAATGGTGTTTGGGTAGCGAGAATAAAAGCCTTCATCACCTCAGTCGGAGAACATTTAATATTACACGAAGGATCAAACGTAGTACCTTTTGACATCATCCACATTAACTGCTGTTTCGGGGTCATTTCCTTCGATGTTCCCTAGGTATAACGCTCCTTTTGGTAGCAATTTTCTTATGATGTATGGATCTTTCCAGTTCGGGGCAAATTTTCCTTTCGCCTCTTCGTGGTGCGGGAGGATACGTCTTAAAAAAGTTGCCCCACTTCGAAATTCCTAGGTCGCACTTTCTTGTTGTAAGCGAAGGCCATTCTTTGCTAGTATAATTGCCTGTGGCACACTGCGGCCATCCTTTTCTCATCAATCAAAGTTAATTGCTTCAGTCGGGTCTTGACCCACTCATTGTCCTCAATTTCTGCTTCGACAATAATCCAAAGGGAAGGAATTTTAACTTCCGCAGGTATTACGGCTTCAGTGCCATAAACCAATAAGTAAGGGGTAGCTCCAACCGACGTGCGCACGGTCGTGCGATATCCCAACAATGCAAAAGGTAGCTTTTCGTGCCATTGCCTGGATGTTTGAATCATTTTCCTGAGAATTTTCTTGATGTTTTTGTTTGCTGCTTCAACGGCGCCATTGGCTTTGGGCCGGTAAGGGGTCGAGTTGCGGTGTGTGATCTGGAACTGTTCACATACCTCCCTCATCAAGTTACTATTTAGATTCGTGGCATTGTCGGTAATGATAGTTTTTGGGATACCAAAACGATAGATGATATTAGCATGCACGAAATCCACCACCTCTTTCTTAGTGACAGCTTTGAACGTGACCGCCTCGACCCGTTTTGTGAAATAGTCGATAGCAACCAAAATAAATTTGTGCCCGTTTGAGGACCTTGGCTCGATTGGCCCAATGAAATCCATTCACCAGGCAACAAACGGACAGGGCGCTGACATAGGATGCAGTTCTGATGGTGGTGCATGGATTAAGTCGCCATGTATTTGACACTTATGGCACTTCCGGACGAAATCGAAACAATCTTTCTCCATGGTCATCCAATAATATCCAGCCCGCAAGATTTTCTTTGCGAGGACGTACCCATTCATGTGGGGACTGCATACTCCTGAATGCACCTCGCTCATGATCCTTTCGGCTTCTTTGGCGTCTACGCATCTTAATAGATTTAGATCGGGAGTCCTTTTATACAGTACTTCGACCGTGTTGCAATAACCATGTTTTTCCTTGATTTGGATCTCCAACGGGTCTATGTGAACATTACCCGGATATGGCAGCATTGCAGCCAGGGTGGCCAGCACGTCGGCTAATTCATTGTGGCACCGAGGAATATATCAAAAATCGACGGCTTTGAATCGCTTACTAAGATCCTCCACATGCTGTCTGTAGGGAAGGAGCTTAACATCTCGAGTTTCCCACTCTCCCTGATCTTTCTTAATGATCAAATCGGAGTCCCCCATGATCAATAACTCTTCTACATCCATGTCAACTGCCATGTTCATGCCCATTATACAAGCTTCATACTCAGCAGTATTGTTTGTGCTGAAGAAACGGAGGCGGGCCGTGGCCGGGTAGTGTTGTCCTGTGGGCGAAATCAAGATTTCCCCTATCCCAATACCTTTTGCATTGGCTGCTCCGTCGAAGAAAATTTTCCAGGTGTCAGCGACTTCCGAGATTACTTCGACGGAATTGACTTCTTCATCCGAAAAATAAGTGCTCAAGGGTTGGTATTCATCATCAACTAGATTTTCAGCTAGATGATCAGCCAATACTTGAGCTTTCATTGTTGTGCGAGTGACATAGACAATGTCGAATTCTGTGAGCAAGATTTTCCATTTTGCAAATCTCCCGGTGGGCATTGGCTTTTGGAATATGTACTTCAAAGGATCCAGCCTCGTGATGAGGTAGGTGGTATAAGCCAACAAATAATGTCGGAGCTTCAGAGCAACCCAAGTTAGAGCGCAGCAAGTCCTTTCTAACTGAGAATACTTGGCCTTGTAGCTTGTGACATTCTTACTTAAGTAATATATAGCCTGCTCTTTCTTCTCGGTTGCATGATGATGCCTGAGAACACACCCAAAGGAATTTTCTATCACTGTCAAGTATAGAAACAAAGGTCTCCCCGGTTCTGGTGGGACTAACACTGGAGGATTTGACAGATATTCTTTGATCTTGTCGAAAGCGTCCTGGCACTCATCTGTCCATTTGATGACTGCATCATTTTTCAACA
>ML439745.1:11994-23859 GCA_005239525.1 Nicotiana knightiana | reverse complement strand
AGCTTGAATATAGGCTCGCATGTGGAAGTCAACTGAGCGATGAACCTGCTGATGTAATTCAACCAAAACAGCAAACTCATGACTTCCTTCTTGGTTCTTGGGGGTGGGAGATCCCGAATAATTTTATCTTTGTCGGGTCTAGCTCGATGCCCCGTCGACTGACTATAAATCCCAGTAATTTTCCAGATGGAACTCCGAAAGCGCCTTTGGATGGGTTTAATTTCAAATCATATTTGCGCAGAAGTTCGAAGAATTTCCTCAAATGCTGCACATGGTCACTTAGGGTCCTGGATGCGATGATCACATCATCCACGTACACGGTAATCTCCTGATGCATCATGTCGTAGAATATGGCGGTCATGGCCCTCATATAAGTTTCCCCAGCGTTCTTTAAACCAAATGGCATGACCCGGTAACAGTATGTTCCCCAGGGTGTAGTGAAGGCTGTCTTTTCTGCATCCTCTTCATCCATCAACACCTGGTGATATCCGACATAGCAATCGACAAAATACTGTACCTCATGTTTGGCACAATTGTCAACTAGGATATGTATGTTTGGCAGTGGAAAATTATCTTTGGGACTCGCTTTATTCAGATCTCGGTAGTCGACACATACTCGGACCTTTCCGTCCTTTTTAGGCACCGGAACCACATTGGCCAGCCAGGTGGTGTATTGGACCACTCGGATTACTCCAGCCTTTAGTTGTTTAGCGACCTCTTCTTTGATCTTGTCACTCATGTCTGTTTTAAATTTCCTCTGCTTTTGTTGGACAGGTGGATGACCGGGGTAGGTTGGCAATTTGTGTACCACCAAGTCCATACTTAGTCCGGGCATGTCGTCGTAGGACCAAGCAAATACGTCTTTGAATTCAAATAGGAGTTGAATCAAGGCGTCTCTAGTATTTTCATCCGTGTGGATGCTTATCATGGTTTCTCGAATCTCTTCTTCATTGCCCAAGTTAACGGGTTCCGTTTCGTTTAAGTTTGGCTTAGGCTTATTCTCGAACTGTTCCAATTCTCGATTTATTTCCCTAAAAGCCTCTTCTTCGTCATATTCCGGTTCTTGATTCATTATTTTGAGGTTAGACGGCGTATTAAGATCAGAGCTTGAAGTCCTCAAGCATGTCATGTTTTTGAAGGCCGCATTATTAGGACTTAAAAAATAAGAAAAGTAAACAAAAATCAGAAAGAATAATAGACGATGAAATTTTTATTTCATTTCATTGAATTTGAACATAGGAGGTTTTACATCGGAATTCAAAAGTCAAGAAATGAAAAACACTTGAGTTACACCCTGAAATAACTCATAGTGCAGAAAAGATGGCAAAAGCTGAACTACCAGGATGCCCGCCTGACGGGGAATGGAGTAGCCTTCCAGTTTTGCAACTTGGCGTCAGGCCCCATGTACTTTACTTCAGCAGTGCTGGAGCCTTCTCCTGGTTGGACCATATGGGCCTCATACAACATCCATCTCATTGTNTTTTATCTTTGTCGGGTCTAGCTCGATGCCCCGTCGACTGACTATAAATCCCAGTAATTTTCCAGATGGAACTCCGAAAGCGCCTTTGGATGGGTTTAATTTCAAATCATATTTGCGCAGAAGTTCGAAGAATTTCCTCAAATGCTGCACATGGTCACTTAGGGTCCTGGATGCGATGATCACATCATCCACGTACACGGTAATCTCCTGATGCATCATGTCGTANCTTCCTCCACGTATTTTGGCTTGACAAATGATGCGGTGATGTGTGGGATCAGCTGAGGCAATACTCAACCATTTTTCTTACGTTGGTCAGCCCATTATTCATCATCGGGAGTCGCTTGGAACCCTATGCCGAAGAACTTTTTATTGGTAGGCAAGGTGATAGGTTCTTTAATGCCTTGCAAGGACACCCCGAGCCCTTTTCCAGGTGTGTACCCATGTTTAATCATGTTGTTAGCGACCATAATTGATGCGTTTGATAGGAAGGGTTGAGGGCACGGGGTTCCTTCCTCATGTTGGTCCGCGACCACAATCTCGAAAGCCTGGTAGACTATGTGCTCGCTGTCTTCTCTTGCTTCCAGGCATGTGACTGATGGGTCCCTATAAATAGATTGCTCTTCCTCTCCATGGACCATAGTTTCCTGGTCTTCATATTCTAACTTAACCATCTGGTGGAGACTAGATGGCACTGCCCCTGCTGCATGGATCCAAGGCCTTCCCAGGAGATAATTGTAGGAAGTATCCATATCCATGACCTGGAAGTCACTTCAATATCTACAGGGCCGATTGTCAAGACCAAATCAATATCCCCGACGGTGTCTCTCTTGATACCATCGAATGCCCAGACGCACGCATTGTTGGGCCTAATTCTCTCAGTCCTAATCTCCATTCTTTGTAGGGTCGAGAGAGGGAAAATATCAACCCCAGATCCGCCGTCCATCATAACTCTTTTCACATAGTAACCTTCACATTTAACAGTTAGGCGGAGAGCTTTGTTGTGGGCAGCCCCTTCTGGGGGCAATTCATTCTTGCTAAACGAGATCCGGTTAACTTCAAAAAATCGTTCTTCCATTCTTTCCATTTGCTCAAATGTGGTCTCGGCCGGAACATATGCTTCGTTAAGTGTTTTGTTCAGGATTTTCTGATGCTCGTTTGAATTTATCAGCAAGGATAGAAGTGAGACCTGAGTGGGGGACTTTCTGAGCTGCTCAATTATGGCGTATTCAGCGGTTTTCATATTTTTGAAGAATTCTTCTGCCTCTCCAGCACTGATCGGCCTTTTAGGTGGAAAGCGTTTCTGCTTGGTTTTGTTTAGTTCTTCCAGGTTAAGGTATTTCTCTGATGAGTTTATATCACTTGTTTCCCCAGTAATTTCTTTTCCTTTGTACATCATCTACGTCTTGTTGTAATTCCAGAGGATGGCAGTAGTATTCTTCATGGGAGTCTGCGACGCGCGGCTAATAACCACGGGCTCATTCAGCGTTGGTGAAATTATTACCCTCGCGCTACATACGTCCCTTTCGGCACGTGCATTTTGGGTCGTTCATCGTTGCTTTATTGAATTGTAACCTTCTGGGAGGACTCAACACACTTTGTTCCCTCCTGGGTGCCTTGGGGACCTAAAGAACAACGTCTTTAGAGGGTCCCATATTTGTCTTGGCCTCAGCCTTCCCCGTGACTTGGGGGACGGGGTTACTCTTCTTCATTTCATTGACTGGTTTGGTTGCCGCCTTGGTCTTTCTTTCCACAGCTGCGATGGCGATGATGGACTTTAGAGTTGGATCAAAATCCTGGTCCTTGCAAATCATACCAATGACGGGCCCATTATTATGAGTGGGTAATGGATTTTTCGTCACATGACTGGGAGCTTCTTCGTCCCTTAACACCATTTTTTTTGTTCTATAAGGTTTTCCACGGCTCTTTTGAGGGTCCAACACTCCTTTGTGTCATGCCCTTCTGCTCCGGAATGGTAGGCACAATTGGTTCCCGGCTTGTATGATGCTGATGCTGGGTTTTGCCTAGTCGGAGGTACGGGCTGTAGAATCCCCATCTGGACTAATTTTAGGAAGAGGCTTGAATACGGCTCACCGCTAGGAGTGAAGTTGAGTCTCCTCGGTGGTTCACGAGGGTAGGTGTTGTACGGATAATTGTTTTGGGGAGGGCGTGGATTATATGGAGCTGGGGAAGATGGTTGTTTCTTGGGGGTGGAGCTCTATTCTGATTGTATTGTTGTTGCGGCCTGGGATGTGGCTGAGCATTCATTACCGCATAGGGAAAATGGGGCGTAGCATAAGCTGCGTCTTGGTGAGGATAGTAATGTTGGGAAGCTTTGGGAAATGGACGTGGGTATTGTCGATACTTCCTGACATTGGAAACCATCACGACCCCTTCTTCTTTCTTTTTTCTGTTCGCTGCACTCCCGGATCCGCTTTGGATGGCCTGAGAGGTTGCTCGTATGGCAGATTGGCTCAGGATACGACCGGTTTTAAGACCATTCTCCACCATTTCTCCAATTTTGATTGCTTCCGCAAATGGTTTGCCCATGGCGGACATCATATTTTGGAAGTAATTAGCTTCTTGTGCTTGTAGAAAGACACTGACCATTTCAACCTCATCCATCGGAGGTTTGACCCTGGAGGCCTGCTCACACCATTTAATGGTGTATTCTCTGAAACTTTCTGAGGATTTCTTTTTGAGATTGGATAGAGAGTTCCTATCGGGAGCGATGTCCACATTGTATTGAAATTTTCGAACAAAGTCTCGTGCCAAGTCATCCCATATATGCTAGCGGGATATATCCTGGTCCATGTACCATTATGATGCAATCCATATCAAGCTTTTTCCAAAATATGCCATGAGAAGTTCCTCTTTCCCACCTGCCCCTCGGAGCTGGTTGTAGTACCTTTTCAGATGAGCTATGGGGTCCCCATGTCCGTCATATTTTTTGAACTTGGGAGTTTTAAACCCAAGAGGCAAGTGGACGTGCGGGAACATGCAAAAGTCTGCATAGGAGTCGCTTTTCTGCCCGCTCAGCCCTTCTATATTCTTGAGGCTCTACTCAATACTCTTCATTTTCTGATCCATTTCTTCATGCTCGGGGCTTTTGTTATCTTGTCCCAAAGTGACCTCAGGTCGAGGTTGTTGGGGGTATGCATTGGGAGTAACATGAGTGGTATCTAGATGGACAGACGGTGTTTGGAATGTGAATGCTGGCTGATCAAAACTTGGACCAAAGATAGTCGGTGGAGCCGTGGCAGAGATTGGTGGCGCGGTGAAGATGTTGGAAGAAACACCAGAAAACAGGGCCTGGGAGCGAACCTCAGAAGGCCTTCCGGCAAAGTGAGCCGACATAGTTGGATATCCAAACGGTGTGGCTGGGTAACTTATGGGGATGTTGGATGTCTCGCCTGCCCTGGGAATTATCTCTGGGAAACTCGGGATGGTACTGGGTGGTTCCCTACCATTGGACCATGCGTCTCACATTTCCAGCATGCGGCAACGCAGAGTTCTGTTCTCTTCAGCTGTTGCTGACTCAGACGTTGGGATGGCTGGATTTAGGTCTTCCACGGAAGAGTTGACGGTTGGTAAGTGAATTTCGGATATCATTTCTATGCTCCCTTTTGATCTAGTGAAGTAAGGATGGGAAGCCAGGTTACCGCAAAACCAATCACCAAAACGTTAGGTTGAAGCATTTATCTCATAAGGAATCGCACGTTTCGGGTATGCAATGCAACTAGGAAATTAAACGTTTTCTATATGTTTTGCAATAGTTGTGTATTTAATTCCGGCTTTATTTCTCAGTTTTTCCCTTGTCTTTCCTTTGTTATTATTTCCGCTTTTTTATTCCTCGCTCGGTTTCCTTTCTTATGGTTATGTTCGAGTCCTATGTGGATTGCCTATGTATCACGGTGCCGCGTGAATCGGATCATCATGTAGTTCATGAAATAAATACAAAAAGAAATAAACATTTTTGAATTTTAATTCATTAGAAAACACTTTTCCTGGAGTAAGCGCCCGATCTGTTGAGAGCTAGCCTCTAAAACCTGGGCGTCCTTATGATTCTTTTCCTGCAACTGTTGCAAGTCTTCCTCCAACTGAGCCATGATGGTATATCATTGTTCCCTTTCTGCCTTGAACCTTTTGCTTGTTTGGCCATTTCATTTTCGAGGATGGCCACCTTTTCCTTCAATCCTGTGACTTCTTGGTCATATTTCCTTTTCAGTCTCTGAACAAACTCTGTTCTTTCCTCTGCACTTCTTGTTAATTTTTCCCGAACTCGGGCCAGTTCTTCTTCAGCTTTGTCTAGATCATCCCCATAGCTGCACACTTTATGTCACGCCCTGAAATCCCACCATTGGGCCATGATGACGTCTAAAGTTGAACCCGCTAGACAAGCCAACGTGTATAGTTAAGCTAGCATAATAACGTCAATTTAACAGAATAAGCTAAAACAATTCACAACTTAACAGTGGAAATAAATATGGTTTCAAAACTAAGTAAAGACAACATAATACAACGACGCATTAATTTCCCAAAACCTGGAGTCACAAACTCTCGGACTGTCTATAAGAGTGCTAAATACAAAGTCTGAAAGGAAATACATGACTGTCTCTGAAAACTAGAGGAAAGCAAGACAGAAATGAAGAACTAGGGATAGGAGATACGCCAAGGCCCACGAACGCCAGCGGGTATACCTTGAAGCCTCTAGGATAAGCTGAAAGGCACTCCCACTAATGATGTCCACCGGGTCCGGCTGCGTAATCTGCACAACATAAAGAAGTGCAGGTGAAGCATCAGTCCAACCGACCCCATGTACTGAGTAAGTGCCGAGCCTAACCTCGGCGAAGTAGTGACGAGGCTAGTACACGACAACAAAATGTACCTGTGCAGTTTAATAGTATAGCAGAAACTAAACGAGAATACAATTACGAGGAAGAACATGCTGGGGGTAAGAGATAACAAATACTGAAATGACGGAAACGAAAACAACAGTCTAAAATATCTGAAAATAATAACGGGAATTGACAACACAGATTAAACATTGAAAGATACGGCACGACGTGTCCCCTCGTGCATAATAATATAAAATATGGCACGGAATGTCCCCTCATGCATAAATAATATAAACATGGCACGGAATGTCTCCTCGTGCATAATAATATAAACATGGCACAGAATGTCCCCTCGTGCATAATAATATAAAATATGGCATGGAATGTCCCCTTGTGCATAAACAATATAAACATGGCACGAAATGTCCCCTCGTGCATAATAATATAAAATATGGCACGGAATGTCCCCTCGTGCATAAACAATATAAACATGGCATGAAATGTCCCCTCGTGCATAATAATATAAAATATGGCACGGCATCACCCTTCGTGCTTTTGCACTCTTCCTCACCAAAACAATGACAATATCAATGGCAATGAATATAGCATAGTGGAAATATGATTCAAAATCACCCGGCAAGGGGAAAGTATCAGTCAATATAGTAACGATTGCCCGACAAGGGTCTCAACTATAACCAATCATTTCAAATCTACCCTTTACAATTGGGTTCTCAATCGGACCAATACATCATGAGTTCATCAACCAGAGGTTTCAACATTAATAAACTTCCAAGTAGAGACAATTGCATATTATAACGAACATGGAAGTAATAATAAGGTTTTTAGCAAAAATAGACTCACGGTCATGCTTGACACACAACGCATAGGTACGCATCACCTCACCTATGCATTGAACATGATAAACACTTAACACATAGCATACAATACCTATTCCCTCACCAAAGTTAGGCAAGACACTTACATTGGGTCCAAAATATAGCAATCAACCCTCTAACACCGCCTTTCCTTTAAAATTCAACTCCGGAATGGTATTATCTAGACATAATAAAATCGAGTTTATCAATAAGGATTCAATGATTCAATAACATAGCCTAATTATCCATTTCCATGCATTCTTCCAAAAATAACAAAATTCGACCCCGGGCCCGCTTGGTGCAAACACGGGGCTCGGACCAAAACCATGTCACCAATTCACCCATGAGCCCGAATATATAATTTATTTTCAAATTTTACCCCCAAACGAGGTCTAGATCAAGAAAATTCAAAAGGGCCTAACTCTACCCAAATTCCCGATTTTCTACTCTAATTTGCATGTTTTGGGCTTTGGAATTCATTAGATATAGATGAAAAATGAAGGAAACGAGTTAGAATTTAGTAACCCAAGAAGTTTTGGTGAAGGATGGATTCAATGGACGCCTAAGGACCTTTGAGATGAAGAAATTCGTTATGATTTATGAAAATCCCGTAGCTACTGGTTCTGGAAATATTTATATTCCACTGGGAAAAATAGCCCTTCGCGATCGCGGAAGGGAGGTCGCATTCGTGAAGGGTAGACTGGACAGACCATCGCGATCGCGGTCAAATGTACGCGAACACGAAGAGGAAAAGGGATGGGGACTAGAAGTTGACTTACACGAACGCGTGGGACATCACGCGAACGCGATGAAGGAGACCTGTAAAATTACGCGATCGCGGTCAACTGTACACGAACGCGAAGAGGAAAAGAGGGCTAAGCCCTCAGGGTCAAATAACCCTACGCGATCTTGAGGGAATGGACGCGAGTGCGATGAAGGAAAGCTTAAAGCTTCGCAAACGTAGAAGAGGTTTCGCGATCACGAAGAACAAATGGACCTGCAACAGCTAAAGCAAAACCAGCAATTTTCCTAAGTTCAAAATCACTCCGAGACACCTCCGAAATACTCCCGAGCCCTCTGGGCTCCTAACCAATAACATGCACTACCTCAACAACATCCTACGAACTTAACCACGTGATCAAATCGCCAAAATAACATCAAAAACAACGAATCAAACCTCAAAATCACTAGTTTTTCTTCAAACCTCATAAACTTTCAAATTTAGAGTTTTAAGTTCGAAACACGTCAAACGACGTCCAATTTCAACCAAACTTCACAGAAATATCTTAAACCACATATAAGACCTGTACCGGGCGCCGGAACCAAAATATGGGCCTGATACCAACACATTCTAACCAATTTTTATTTTACTTTTCTTTATAAATTTCAGAAAAAGAATTTCACTCAAAAATTCATTTCTCGGGCTTGGGACCTCGGAATTCGATTCCGGGCATACGCCCAAGTCCCATATTTTCCAACGGACCCTCTGGGATTGTCAAAATACGGGACTGGGTCCGTTTACCCAAAATTTTTACTGGAGTCAAATTTACTAATTTTAATATCAAATTTTAGCATTTTTCACAGAATTTCATATTTAAGCTGTCCGGCTACGCGCTCGGACTACGCACACAAATCGAGGCAACTACAGATGAGGTTTTCAAGGCCTCAAAAGTACAGAATGGGTAATGAAATAGGTGATGACCCTTTGGGTCGTCACATTCTCCACCTCTAAAATAACCGTTCGTCCTGGAACAGACAGAAGAAGGAAGCACCTGAGTCGGGGAATAAATGAGGGTAACGACTCCGCATATCGGACTCGGACTCCCAGGTCGATGCCTCAGGAGGCTGACCTCTCCACTGAACACGAACAGAAGGGAAAATCTTGGATCTTAACTGACGAACCTGCCGGTCTAGAATAGCTACCGGCTCCTCCTCATAAGATAAGTCCTTGTCCAGCTGGATAGTGCTGAAATATAACAGGTGGGCTGGATCGCAGTGATACCTCCGAAGCATGGACACATGAAAAACTGGATGTACGGCTGATAAGCTAGGCAGAAATGCAAGTCTATAAGCCACCTCTTCCACTCGATCAAGAATCTCAAACTGACCAATTAACTTGTCACGCCCTTCATAGGCGACACTCGGAGAAATACTCGCTCACCGACCATGAAAGCCACATCTCGAACCTTGCAATCTGCATAACTCTTTTGCCCGGACTGAGCTGTACAAAGCCTATCCTGAATGATCCTGACCTTGTCCAAGGCCTCCTGAACCAAATCTGTACCTAACAACCGAGTCTCCCCCAGCTCAAACCATCCAACCGGAGATCGACACCGCCTACCATATAAAGCCTCATAAGGAGCCATATGGATACTCGACTGGTAGCTGTTGTTGTAGGAAAACTCTGCTAAAGGCAAGAACTGATCCCATGATCCTCCAAAGTCAATAACACAAGGCCGGAGCATATCCTCCAATATCTCAATAGTTTGCTCGGACTGCCCGTTTGTCTGAGGATGAAATGTTGTGCTCAACTCCACCTGGGTGCCTAACTCTCACTGACCTGCTCTCCAGAAATNCACTCGGGAAGCTCAGTCCTCTGAAATAAACCACCAGGCCTCTGATGCTCATACTTAACATGTTGACAATTCAAACACCGCGCCACATGTGCCACAATATCCTTCTTCATTCTACACCACCAATAATGCTGCCGCAAATACTGATACATCTTTGCGGCGCCCGGATGAATAGAGTACCGGAAACTATGGGCCTCCTCTAAAATCAACTCTCGAATCCCATCAACATTGGGCACACAGACTCGCCCCTGCATTCTCAAAACACCATCATCATCTAAGGTCACCTGCTTGGAGCCTCCGTGCTGCACCGTGTCTCTAAGGACACACAAATGGGGATTATCAAATTGCCAATCACGGATACACTCCAATAATGAAGAACGAGCGACTGTACAAGCCAACACTCGACTAGGCTCAGAAATATCCAACCTCACAAACCGATTGGCCAAAGGATGAACATCCAAAGCAAGCGGCTTCTGACTGGCCGGAATAAAAGCAAGACTGCCCATACTAGCTGACGTCCTACTCAAAGCATCGGCCACCACATTGGCCTTCCCCGGGTGATATATGATGGTAACATCATAAGCGTTCAACAACTCCAACCACCTCCTCTACCTCAAATTCAACTCCTTTTACTTGAACAAGTACTGAAGACTCTTATGATCCGTGAACACCTCACACGCCATGCCATACAAATAGTGCCTCCAAATCTTCAATGCGTGAACAATGGCTGCCAACTCTAAATCATGCATTGGATAGGTCTTCTCATGAATCTTCAACTGCCTCGAAGCATAATAAATGACCTTGCCATCCTGCATCAATACTACACCAAGCCCAATACGAGAAGCATCGCAATAGACTGTATAAAACCCTGAACCTGTGGGCAATACCAATACCGGTGCCGTAGTCAGAGCTGTCTTGAGCCTCTGAAAGGTCGCCTCACACTCGTCCGACCATCTGAACTGGGCACCCTTCTGGGTCAACCTAGTCATCGGAGCTACAATAGATGAGAACCCCTCCACGAACCGACGATAGTAGCCTGCCAATCCCAAGAAACTCCGAATCTCTGTAGCTGATGCTAGTCTAGGCCAGTTTTTGACTGCCTCAATATTTTTCGAGTCAACCTGAATACCCTCTGCTGGTATGATATGACCCAGGAATGCAACTGAACTCAACCAGAACTCACACTTCGAAAATTTTGCATATAGAAGACTGTCCTTCAGAGTCTGAAAAGCCACTCTGAGATGCTGCTCGTGCTCCTCCTGGCTGTGGGAGTATATCAATATATCATCAATGAAGACTATCACAAATTAGTCCAAATAAGGCTTGAACAGTCGGTTCATCAAGTCCATAAAAGCTGTTGGGGCATTTGTCAATCCAAATGACATGACCAAAAACTCGTAATACCCGTACAGAATGCGAAAAGCTGTCTTAGGGACATCGGTTGCCCTAATCCTCAACTGATGGTAGCCAGATCTCAAGTCTATCTTTGAAAATACCTTGGCACCCTGAAGCTGATTGAAAAAATCATCAATCCTCGACAGTGGATACTTATTATTGATTGTAACCTTGTTAAATTGCCGGTAATCAATGCACATACTCATCGAACCATCCTTTTCTTCACAAACAATACTGGAGCACTCTAAGGAGAAACGTGGGTCTGATGAAACCCTTCCCAAGCAAATCCTGCAACTGTTCCTTCAACTCTTTCAACTCTGGCGAGGCCATGCGATACGACGGAATACAAATGGGCTGGGTGACCGGAGCCAGATCAATGCAGAAATTAATGTCCCTGTCGGGAGGCATCCCCGGTAGGTCTGAAGGGAAGACCTCAGGAAACTTACGAACCATGGGTACCGAATCAATAAAGGGAACCTCAACACTAGAATCGCGCACATAAGCCTGTCACACCTCCTTTTTCCACTACCCTCCGGATTGATGAAGGGTAGTAAGGGAGTTTTTCCACTTTAAGTGACATTATCCGGATTTAGGATTTATTTTAGTTTTCAGAGTCGCCACCCGGATTTTTACAGTGCTCCGGGACACCGTTTTATTTTAAAATCCCAAACCGAGGAAATTTAGACTCTGTTTTAAGTTGTCTGCGC
>ML439742.1:39846-56697 GCA_005239525.1 Nicotiana knightiana | reverse complement strand
AAAAATCTTATATTCTAAGAATGTGAATATTTTTGTTGTTTTTAATTTTCTTAAATAGAACCTATTAAGAGTAAGATAAAAATTTAAAATATTAAGATTAGATATAACATTAATATTTATAGCAAAAAATAGTATAGAATTTGGGTGTGGTCAAAAAATAGTTGTTCACATATATATAATAGAAAGAGTTAACGAAATAATTTGCATAACATAAATTAAAGAAACCATCTAGGATTATGTATAGATGTTACCTTATCAACATCTTTTCTTAATTTTTTATTATTCACAATATCTTTCTTGTTATCTATTCCGATTGCATACTTATGTCCAGATGGAGATGGAGCATCTGTCGGATGCTCGGCCTTTGTTTCAGCTTTTTCAAGGATGTATTCAACTTCGTCTGGCAAATTTATTCTTGAAGCTCTTCCGGGGCTTCAACTATGAGTGAAAGAATGTGAGGAACCTAGTCATAATATGTATAAAAAATGTGTAGATAATTTGTATTAAATTCTGCCCAGAAGTAAAAAACATTTACCTTTATCCATGATGGTTTGATCATTCTATATTCCAATGCAGATAACTATATCTTGTCCTTACTAGTTGTCCGGTTAAGTATGAATTACCAATCTATGTAGATATATCTGTGTTGACTGTAGAGAAACACTCATACAATCATATTTGCATAGCGAGTGCAAAACCTCGAATGACATAAAAATGCACAGGATAGTTGAGCTTGTGCCTAACAGACTGAAGCAATTGTGTATAAGATTCTATACCCCATGCGTAGTTCGTATACTGCCCAGAGTCCATCAAGTAGGATCTAAAATGGTCTATCAAACCTAAATCATCTTCGTCTGAAGGACATATGAAGAATTCTATCAGATAGAGAATATATAGCTTGACTGCATCCTCATCATTCACCCAACTACAGTTGGTTAAATTTGTTTCAAGTATGACTTAACTTTTTTCTTGTTCGGAAAATAGCTCCTCATTATTTTATTGTCATACTTAGTTGTGTAAGCAAAGTCCGTCTCTTCTGTAAAACATTTAAGACCACTGATAAGGGCAAACTCTCTCAACCCAAATTTCAGCCTCTCGCCCTTTTATCTATGCTGTAAAAAAGTCAGAACCAAATGCGTTCAATTCATACTTCATGAGAAGGTGAATTGCCTGATTTTGGATACATATTTTGGGCAGGGAAAGAAAATGCCCAACACATATCTTCTTAAACAACTTTAACCCATTTTCAGACAATAAGACCTTGATTTGGCTAGGAATAACAAGGTCGGATAATGTCTGGAACCTAGTGATGCCATAATCAATATCATGTGGTGCAAAAAATATTTGATTCTGCACCAAAAGAAACAACAAGTTAATAAAACTTGTTTCAAAATCAGAAAACAAAATAACTACATTTCTACTACAATTTAGCTACAATCAAAAAGACATTAATGTATTACATACAAGTAAGTTACAAAATTAGTAAACATATATAACAACTGACTACATTGAAACTATAAAAAAATTATGTTTAGAGCAAGAAATTAGAAAGTAAAAACTAAACATAATATGTACAATTTCTCTACCGAAAATGAAAGTAACATCTACAAAATAGAGAAAATAATAATCAATAAAACCAACTAAATCATGTAGTACATTCCCTAAGTAAATGATTTCGAATAATATACAAGAAATCTACAATTTACAGGAAAATGTAGAAAATTTGTTAACCTACAACAAATATACCCAATGTAGACAAAATTTCTACAAATACAAAAAAATAAAAATTATGTATATTCATGAGAATGAGAACAAGTTTTTTAACTTTAAAAGAAAAATCAAAATTGAAAGTACTAAAATTTTACCTTCTCCAATGACTGTTGGGGTATAGTTTTAGGTAATTTTTGAACCTTCTTCTTTTTTGAAGGTTTAACAGTAGGAGAAAATATGATTTTTTGCAGCTTTTGGGATAACTTCTTCTTCGACGAAATCATCATCGGGAGCAATTTCTTTTCCCTTCCGCTTTACTGATTTACCAGATGTCGAATCTTCACTAGCATCCCTATCATGCTTATGTTTTGTTTGAGCTTCTGCCCTAACTTCACGAGGGGAAAGCTTGGACTTTGTCTCTGGTTTTGCATGTGCCGATTTCACTATTTTTTTGGGTGAATTATATGAGAAAACACCCAAATCAAGAGTAGAAATATCACCAGCATTAGTTTTTTTAGGGCTAATCTTCGAAACTGCTTTCTTCTTCATTGAAAGTGAAGGAAAAATTTAAGCAGCTACAATGTTGGTAGGATTTAGAGCTAGAATCTGTAAAAATCGAGAGAGATTTTTGAAGAAAAGTGAAAGCCGGGCATTAATGGAGGAAGATATTGTAGAAACGTGGGGGTATGGAGAGAGAAACGTGGGGGGAGTGGAATATGTACGTTAGAGAGATTATATGAGTTAATTGATTCTCATTAAATTCCTAAAATGTACATAATTGGTAAATTGTATATGCCTATATAATTAAATTGAAACTTGAATAAGGAGGGTAATAAAGTTTCAAATAATGTATATGAATGTAAAAATTCCTTTTCTTGATGGGTTAATTTGAACACATTAACATCTAAAATTGGGTTTATTTTGATGAAATTCCAATTTAAAGCTCACAAGTGGAAGTTTTAAGACCAATATTACTCACTATATATTGAATGAATCTACATGTTTCTGCTTGGCCAAGCTTCTTTTTAGTAAAGAGTATTTTTTTATCAAAGTTAAACTGTCTGACTATAATTTTCCTAAGTTGTATAGATGATTCTGGACTCATGGTCCACAATTTTCACTTGGAGTGACAACATGAGGCCTCCTAAAGCTATATGGAAAAGGTTGGATAGACTCCTTTTCAATGTAGAATGGTCTGATGAGTTTTCAGATACTTGTGTGGAACACCTAGCTAGAATTTGCTCGGACCATGCCCCCTTTTTGTTAACTATAAAAAATGTGTCTAATGAAAGGCCCAAATATTTGAAAATTTTAAATGAAGCTTTCCTGAATGTCATGGCAAGAACCTATTCAAGTATATCCTTGAAAAGAGTTAGCAAGAGACTAAGTTGTTGGTCTAGGCAAGCTTAGCTCTAATTTTAAACAACTCACCGGAATACATGACAGAGTTAAATGAAGCAAAAGTCAAGTACGCCCATTTCTTGAAGCTACATGATAATGTTTTGAGACACAAGGCCAGGGTAAAATGCTTAGAAGAAGGTGATCAAAATATAACTTATTTTTATAGCGTCATTAAAGGAACGTGGAGACGACTAAACATTCAAAAAAATTAGGATGAAGATGGAAGGTGGAGAGAAAATGAAATCGATATTGCAAATGCTGCCATCAACTATTTTCAGAAATTTTTTAATCACAATGAGGCTTCTAAAGACTTGTCTGCATTGGAGTGTATCCTTCCAAAGGTAACAAAAGAGGACAATGAAATTAAATGCTAATAGCGATTCCCACGATAGAAGAGATTAAAGAAAATGTTTGCTCTATTGGTTTGGCCCCAGTTGTGCATCAGGAGATCATCACTTTATTTTATCAGAATAGATAGCCTATAACTTCTAAAGATATGCATGAAGTTGTTATGGCTTTCTTTGAGGGTGCCACAATGACCAGGGTTTTCTCCCATACCTGTCTAATTATGTTACCAAAAGTAGATTTCCCCCAAAATTATTCAGAGCTTAAGGCATATCAGCATGTGTAATATTAATGTTTCTAGTAAAATTGTTTCCAAGATCTTGAATGCAAGGTTGTTTCACATATTGCCTAAGTATTTCACCAAACCAATCAGGTTTCATCATGGGCGGGCCGATTTCAGAGAATGTATTGTCAACATTGGAATTGTTAAATGACATGCATAAGGCAAAAGACAAGGACAATGTCATGATGAAATTGGATATAGTAAGGCATATGGCATGGTAGACTGGACATACTATGAAATTGGATATGAGTAAGGCATATGACTAGGTAGACTGGACATACCTAGTGCAGTTAATGAGGAACTTGGGGTTCTCAGTGATGGATTATAATAAGCAGCGAAAGCAATCCCAGTATCAAAATCACATGTAATATAGACAACTAGCATAAACGAGATTTTACGGGTTACCTCTTGAAGCGTGAACAAAGCTCCTCTATCACGTGAGTCTCCAATTCCACAACAACTCAATGAATTCTCCACCACCCGCACGATCATGATCTCCGAACGTTCCACGGTCTTCTACTGTGTTACCCAAATAATATTCGAAAATAATAATTTCGTGCGGGCGAAATTTTCAAGGAAAAAGGGGCTGAAATTCGGCCACCATCTCTTCTTCCTCTAGGTGGAAAACTTTATGTATTTATATGTAACGACCCGATCGGTCGTTCCGAGAGTTTAGCCCCAATTCCCCTATTTCTGCTTTATTTATGTTTTGTTCAGCTCTTTTATGGCTCGGATAGCTTCATTTGGTGATTTGGGACTTAGGAGTGTGTTCGGAATATTTTTTGGAGGTCAGGAGTAGAATTAGGCTTGAATTGGCGAAATTGAGTTTTTGGTGCTTTCCGGTCGGCAGTGAAAAATTAGCTATCAGGGTCGGAATGAAATTCCGAAAGTTGGAGCAGGTCCGTAGTGTCATTTGCGACTTGTGTGCAAAATTTGAGGTCAATCGGACGTGATTTGTTAGGTTTCAACATCAAATGTAGAAGTTTGAAGTTCTAAAGTTCATTAGGCTTGAATTGGGGTGCGATTCATGATTTCGATGTGGTTTGAGGTGATTTGAGGCTTCGAGCAGGTCCATGTTATGTTATGGGACTGGTTGGTGTGATTGGATGGGGGCCCGGGGGCCTCGGGTGTGTTTCGGGGTGATTTCAGATCATTTCGGGCTGTTTTGCAATAGCTGACGCTGGTGTCTGGTGTTGTTCTTCGCGTTCGCGAAGAAGGATTTGGCTTCAGGGACTTTGTTCTTCGCGTTCACGAAGAGATCCTCGCGTTCGCGAAGAAGAAGAATCTCTGTTACGCATGTCTGACTTTGGAGGCTCATATCTCACAATTTATAAGACATTTGAAGATGATTTAAAAACAAAAGTTGTAGCCCTTTGTGTCTACATTTCAGAAAAGTAAACCATTTATCATTTGGATTTGTGTACAAAGTGTTATGGCTGCTACACTACAGACTGTCTGGGAAAATAAAGAAGAAATTTGTGTTGCATAGGGCTGACTTTGGCAGCTTATATATCAAAATTTATAAGGAATTGGAAACTTACCAAAACATAAAAAGTTGTAGATCTTGGTGTCTAGTTTTCAAAACATTAAACCATTTATCATTTGAAGTTATGTACTAAACGTTATATCCATTATACTACAGGCTGTCTAAGAAGAGTTTGAAAATGACTTTTGAGAGTTTCTTGTTCATCTCGAACGCGATGGGTGGCCCGCGAACGCGAAGAAGGAATACCTGGGCAGAATTTAAATTACAAAAATGAGGGTTTTGAGTTCATATCACAAATTTAATTGGGAACTCGGTAGAAGGCGATTTTTGGAGAGGTTCTTGCGTGGGTGTTTGGGGTAAGTGATTCTTACCTAGTTTTGGTTAATTCCCATGATTATGCCTTTAATTTCATCATTTAATTTGTGATTTGAGGTGGAAATTGGGTGAAAAGTGGAAGAAAATTTGGGAAATTCTTGTTGGGATTTGAATGGGCATTTGAGGTCAGATTTCGATGAATTTGATATGGGTAGACTCATGAGTGAATAAGGATTCTAGTTTTGTGATTTTTATCGAATTCCGAGACGTGGGCCTAGGGTCGAGTTTGGCCAAATTCGGAATTTTTGATGTAATTTGATAATTTTGATGTGGGCTTCGTTCCTTTAGCATATATAAATGATATAATACTGATTTTGGTTAGATTCGAGGAGATTTGTGGCCAAGTCGAGCGGCAAGGGCATTGCGAACTAGAGTTTTGGCTTGATTGAGGTAAGTAACGCTTCCAAACTTGGTTCTGAGGGTTCGAAACCCCGAACTACGTGTTATATGGTTAGAAATTGGTGACGCACATGCCAAGTGACGAGTGCGCGTGCGTGCGCCATGAGACTTGTGGCGTGGTTCATTCCAGGGCACTGTTTAGTGGTTCTTCCTTGTTAATATTTGTGCTTATATCTATGTGATTAAAGTAAACATGTTGGAAATCATGCTGGTTATTATGTTAAGGTTTCACGCCGATACTGTTGAGACCGGAGCGGATGTCTTAATGCAAACCATGCTAGAAATCATGCTAAACCTTATGTTAAGGATTCATGCCGATATTGTTGAGACCCGAGTGGTCATTTATTACTGTCATCTCATGTGTTTCATTGATATTATACTCAGTCATGTCATAGCATATCATATTATGTCTCAGTCTCGGTAATTGTTGACTTGCACATTATATCATTTATTCGGGCTAGTTCATGAATTGTGAGCCCATGTGAGCGAGACTGGAGAGTGATGACTGAGTGAGGCCGAGAGCCTGATATTGAGTGACATATATGGGATCGGGCTGCACGCCGCAGCATGTTATATTGATTATGCCTGGATCTGGCTTATGATAGCGCTTGGGCTGTAAGAGCCCCTCCGGAGTCTGTAACACACCCCCACTGAGTGCAGTGATATTGAGGGATGGATTTTTCCTAGACATGGATCTTGTCCGAAGTGTTTATATTTGGAGATGGATCTTTTCCATGAGGCTGGATTGGCCTATTTTCCTCGGTACTGAGCGGCTGATTTCAGTAATATGTATACGTATTCTGGGACGGATCTTCCCTGGGCCGTTGAACCATATACAATACCGAGTGGTTGTGAGGTGTATCTTTATCTGGAGATGGATCTTCTCCATAGGGCTGGATCAGCCTTTCTCAGTACTGAGTGACTTCTGCCTGATGTGTATATATTCCGGGATGGATCTTCCCTGGGCCATGCGGGCTATATACAGTACTGAGTAGACTAGTATTTGAGAGTGGGAGCACATTGTGCATTACATACTGTTGATGCATTGGTATGTAGAATACGTTGAGTTACATATGTTAAACTGTTCGGAATTGTACTTATCCTATCACTTTGAGTTGTCTAGTTAACTGAAAGCATGCCTAAATATGTGTACATTGATTCTGTCATAAATGTGGAGGTTTAGTCCGTCACTACCTCTCAGCCCACAGTTTGGGCTTGCTACTTACTGAGTTGGTGTACTCACGTTACCCCCTACACCTTGTGTGCAGATTCAGGTATCCCAGGTCACGATAGTGTCTGTTGATCGTTTGCTGTGGTTCATCTTCGGGGAGAGCGAGGTAGCTACTTGGCGATTGCAGACCCGCCTTTTTCCTTCCCTATCTTCCTTTGTGTATTTTGTTAGTTATTTCTCAGACAATTGTTGTCTTGATGTATTTTGGCACAATTGTAGTATGGCTCATGGCTTAGTGACACCAGATTTTGGGATTTCTCTTTTTACAGTATTTTGGATTTTGATTTTATCTTTTATTTCGGTCTCTCTGATGAAAGAAGGTAAATAATTAAACATTGTTATGATAGAAAATGAGTTGGATAAGAGTATAGGCTTGCCTAGTTCTATGATAGGCGCCATCACTACCGGGTTGGTTATTGGGTTGTGACATTATAGCACCAGAGCGTAGGTTACCTAGGTCTCAAAAGTCATGAGCATGTTTAGTAGAGTCTTGCGGATCGGTACGGAGACGTCTGTACTTATCTTCGAGAGGCTGCAGAACCCTTAGGAAAGATCTCACATTCTTGAATTCTTGTCGTACGAATTCAATTATTCAGCCAAAAGTGTAACTCTTTGAATTCCTTTCACGTATTCGAATGAGCACGTGAGCGCTCGGTATCAGCTGTGCATCGACGGCTTGTGATTTCCATATGTGAGGTGCGAAAAGTGATTTTAGCATATTGATAATTGGCCAGTCTGGAGGACTCGAGGTCGGGTTTTGTCTGTGGCTTGAGTGCTGAGATTTCGATTGTGTGAGCACGTGCATTTGGGACTTATATGTCCGTTTGTGTCCTTATTGGTGGGATTTGGTAACCGGGTGACTATGTGGTGAGAGTGATTTGATGGTGAGATGTGTTTATATTGTTTGATTATGACAAAAGAATTGGCTAGAGATGTAGCAAGAACTATTGAGTGTTTGACTTCTGTCTTGAGTTGGAATATGGCCTCGAGTTGTGAGTGCATTGAAAGACCTCTCATGTAATTTAGTTGTGGAGTGAAGTGGACCTTTCCGTTGTGTTATGAGTTCCTGATGATGTCTTTTGGGCTGACCAATGCCCCAATAGTGTTTTATATTTGAGTAACAGTGTATTCCAGCTGTAGATGTACTCCTTCATTATTGTACTCATTGATGGCATCCTGGCTTACTCACGCAGCCAGGAGGAGGATACTCAGCATTTGAGGATGATGTTATAGGATTTAGGGAGGAAGAGGCATATGCAAAGTTCTTCGAGTGTGAATTTTGGCTCAGTTCAATAGCCTTCTTGGGGAACGTGGTGTCTAATGAGGGTATTCAGGTGGTTAGACTGCTTGACCCCAGCTCCAATATTAGTTATGCCATCAACTTCAGGTTCTTATACCGCGTATCTTGATGCCTCGAGGATAGGCATTGGTTGTGTTTTAATGTAGGGAGATAAAGTGATTGTTTAGCTATTATTTTTGAAAGAGTATAGAGAGATATCAGTTTGAGGCTAAGCAGGCGGGTTATCTCCTGCGAGGAGTCTTGAGATTGTGTGATCTTTATGTTGTTTGTAGAAAGTCCTCTTTCACCAGTAAATTATATATGCTGCAATTTGAGTTTAGACCACTTGTGGAAGTTGGCACGGCTATTTCAATGGTGACTGCGGGATTGCACATGATTTAAGATGTTAAATGGTTTGAG
Source organism: Nicotiana knightiana (assembly GCA_005239525.1). NCBI lineage: Eukaryota > Viridiplantae > Streptophyta > Magnoliopsida > Solanales > Solanaceae > Nicotiana > Nicotiana knightiana. The sequence goes on along the minus strand of ML439742.1, from coordinate 47,768 downwards.
TTATATATGAGCTTATGAAGGATTTAGTTGAATCTCAATGTGATATGGCGACGGTGTTAGCGTATGGGCATTGTTAGTTATTGATTATTTTGATCTATGGCTTTGAGCCAAGTGGGGGAGGTTGCTAATGATAAGTTGGTTGCACGATTATACGAGGTATTGGGTTCAGTTCAAGGTATACTGGTGAATAAGTTATGACCTGCAGAGGTGGAGTTTGAGAAGACTCGAGTAATGGAAATTTTTGGATATAAGTGGTAATGTACTCTATGGGTAGATGGGTTTTATTGAATGATTGAGTTGTAACTGTAAATGGTGTAGTGTGTGTGGAGTAGGAATTTTTTTTTGGTTGCTTCGAAGTTTGGGTTACTTCCTAGTATGTTGGTGTGCAAATGGGGTCAGGTCGTTTGATAAATTTGGTCATTTTAATTGAGATTTGTTTAGAGTGGATGACTCTCGAGAATGGTTCTGATGGATTCAAGGTTATACGTAACAATTGGGAATCTTCAAGTATGTATTTGGCTAGAACTGAGATTTACGTTGGAGGGTGTCAAGACTTGTGGCATTTATACATTATCCTGGATTCTACATATCAGTATCAAGAAAGTGAAAGTAATGGCTTTAGATTCATAGGAAGTCTCTTCAGGGTAAGTATTTTGAATGTGGTACTTTTGGGGATATTTGAGAGAGTATTCAGCGGTTTACGAGCCTTAGACGGTACGGTCTTATGCTCGGGTCTTGTGTGGTGAGTCTAGGTTGAGAATTGCAGTATTATGGCAAGGAGAAGTATCAATTCGAAGGTAAGTCAGAAGTAACTTGGATAAATATGATAGCTTTGTAGTAAGTCGGATCGACAACGTAAGGGATATGATTAGTTCTTTGGGTGTTTATGAGGCAATGAGTTTTTACAGGTGTTTCTTAGCAATGCTCTTGGGTTTTGGTGACCTGCGTATCTTGGTTGAGTTAGAAGGACTCAGTCCTGATGGTTTGGTGTTGTACAAATGGGATTCGGATAGTTCCTGATGGTTTCTACCACGGTTAGAGATGTATATTTTTACTGGCGTGAGGTGCAGATGATGTATAGTGATTTTTCTTCTAAATGGTATCAAATGGAAAGTTCTTGGCTAGTTGAGTACGTAGTTGCTTGTGGCTCGGAAGGGATCATGAAGTTCTCATATTTATCATAGGATGACATGGCGTATGCGGTATGCTGTGTAGAGTTGAGATTTGCATATGTGAGGTCACAGTTAAGTTCTGGAAGGAAGGTAAAAAATTCTTAGGCAACATTGGTAGTTTCAGATGACTAGGTGGATGATATCACTATTGGGTGGCTTGATGAGGGTATACATTTCAGAATTGGCAATGTGTGGATTTAAGGGTGCTTCATTGGTATTGCGATGCTCTCTTGTTGGATTGAATGCTGATATTCAAGGTTTCTTGGTGACACAAAAGAATTATAGGGGTATCCCTCGTGGAATGATTGAGTATTAGGGATGTGTTATATATTCGAGCGGTGGAGTTGGGATCAGATATGGTAATTTTTGCGCTTCATGGACTTCGAGACTGAGAGTTCTCATAAACAGATTATTTTGTGGTTGTGGACTGTGAGGATGCGAGCAAAGCTAGTCAGATGTTAGTAAATGCCATGATTCAGTCATTGTGAACCTTCAGAGAGTTAGCTATCTGTTATGGGTGACAAAATTTGATTTGGGGTTATTGGTTGACCCCAAATTCAGTCATTGTGTTCTGCACCGGGTCGGAATTGTTGACTCCAAATTGCTATAGTTGAAGGATGTACCATTCGATTGTCATTGAGTTTATTCATATTCTGGAGTGATCTATAAGTTACCCTTCGGTGTTGCGAGGAGTGGTGATTTTTTGTTATATGCACATATGGTGCAGATTTATTTGGGCTTTATAGCGGGATTTGAGTAAGGTAAGTAATTGGGTATTGCATGATTGAGACGTATTGGTTATGTTCTTTCTGATTCGTGTGGCATGGTATCATCCGATTCCCCCGTGGTTATGCAAATGCACTTGGAGTACTTGATGTCGAATTGTGCATGGTTATTGATTTTGAGCAAGGTGGCTTGAAGTGTTTCATGTGGACCAGCGTTTGGATGGGATCACGCATTGTAGCAGAGTTATGTGGAGGTATGATCCTTGGTATCAGATTCGTGTGTTTTGATTTTACGATGTGCGTCAGGCTCTTAGAATGGTGTTGTGATGGTAATTGTTAATGGCATGATAGTCTTCTCATGTGAATATTTTCTATGATTTGAGTTCGTGGGATGTTGCTATTTAGTGCACGAGTTGCATAGATTATGGATTTGGATTGTATTGATGCGTCATGTCATCAGAGTGGTCATGTTGCATGAGAAGAGGTCATCGGGCCTAGAATGAATACAACCAGTTGACTACAACATGGTTGGAAGGATGATATTGAAAGTTGGCTTAGAAATCTGCTATAGCTCCTGTCGGAGAAAGGGGGAGCTCCATGACTGGCTGATCGGACGAATGGTTGCTAGTTTCTTCATCATCGGCAATATATGAAAGTGTTAGAGCGAGGCATTGCTTGATAAGAGGTTATGTACCAGTATTGGGTTGTTTTGAGCAGCTATTGTGATTAGGAGTTATCGCTATGAGTGTTTGAGTCATGCGGTATATTATGTGATTACATCTTGGGTTACGGATATGGCTTAATACAGCGGGTTCAGACTTATTCAGTTTATAGTTGTGGAATTTTGATCTTGTAAATTATTTCAGAAGTGGAAATTTGGTTCTAAGGTTTATGGGTCAGGTTGGATTTCGAAATTTCAACTGTGTTATGCTATTGGACCTATATGGGATAGGGTGACGTGGGATCAACCCCGTGTATGTGCATGGTAGGTTACACGACAATTTTGGTGGTTTTTGGAACAACTTTGGGCACGTTCGAGGACGAACGTATGTTTAAGTGGGGGAAATGTAAGGACCCGATCGGCCGTTCCGAGAGTTTAACCCTGTTTCCCCTATTACTGCTTTATTATGTGTTGTTCAGATCTTTTATGTTGTGTTGGGACGGTTGGCTCGGGTTCGGAGTGATTGTGGAGAGAAATGTGTCACTTAGTCTCTTAAGTTGGCTTTATGGTCAGAAAAGTCAATCGGAAGTTGACTTATAGGTAAATGATCTCGGAATGTGGTTTTATGGCTCGGATAGCTTCATTTAGTGATTTGGTACTTAGGAGTGTGTTCGGAATGTTTTTCGGAGGTCCGGAGTAGAATTAGGCTTGAATTGGCGAAATTGAGTTTTTGGCGCTTTTCCGGTCGGCAGTGGAAAATAGCTATCGGGGTCAGAATGGAATTTTGAAAGTTGGAGCAGGTCCATAGTGTCTTTTCGACTTGTGTACAAAATTTGAGGTCAATCGGACGTGATTGGATAGGTTTCGACATCAAATATAGAAGTTTGAAATTTTAAAGTTCATTAGGCTTGAATTGGGGTGCGGTTTAGGATTTCAATGTGGTTTTAGGTGATTTGGGACTTTGAGCAGATCCGTGTTATGTTATGGGACTAGTTTGTGTGATTGGATGGGGCCCCAGGGGCCTCAGGTGTGTTTCGGGGTGCTTTCGGATCATTTCGGGTTGTTTTGCAATAGCTAATGCTGGTGTCTGGTGTTGTTCTTCGCGTTCGCGACAATCCTCTCGCGTTCGCGAAGAAGGATTTGGCTTCAGGGACTTTGTTTTTCGCGTTCGTGAAGAGATCCTCGCGTTCGCGAAGAAGAAGAATCTCTGTTACGCATGTCTGACTTGGGAGGCTCATATCTCATAATCTATAAGGAATTTGGAGATGATCTAAAAACGTATAACGACCCGGCCGATCGTTCCGGGAGTTTATCCCATTTTCCCCATTTCTGCTTCATTGCTTGTGTGGTTCATCTCTTTTGTGTGGCGTTGGGTTGGTTGACTCGGGTTCAAAGTGGTCATGGTGATAAATGAGACACTTAGTCTCTCAAGTTGGCCTTATAGTTAGAAAAGTCAACCGGAAGTTGACTATTGGGTAAACGACCTTGGAATGTGGATTTTATAGCTCGGATAGCTTCGTTACGTGATTTGGGACTTAGGAATGTGTTTAGAATGAAGTTTTGATGTATGATGTTGAATTAGGCTTGAATTGGCAAAGTTAATTTTTGGCGATTTCCGGTCGGTAGGGGAAAATAGGCCATTAGGGTCGGAATGGAATTCCGGAAGTTGGAGCAGGTTCGTAATGTCATTTTTGATATATGTGCAAATTTTCAGGTCAATCGGATGTGTTTTGGATGGTTTCGGCATCCTTGGTGAAATTTAGAAGTTTCAAAGTTCATAGGCTTGAATTTGAGGTGATTTTAGTGTTTTTGCGTTGTTTTTGGTGTTTCGAAGGCTCGACTAAGTTTGAATGAGGTTATGGGACTTGTTGGTATTTTTGGTTGGGGTCCCCAGGGGCTCAGGATGATTTCGGATAGCCATCGGAGGATTTGCAAGTTGGAAATTGCAGCTGATGCTGGTGTGACCGCACCTGCAGATAGGGGCCCGCAGAAGCGGACAAGGCTCCGCAGATGCGAAATTTGGCTGGATCAGTGGAGGTCGCAGATGCGGATGTGGGGCCGCACCTGCAGGGTCGCAGGTGTGGAAATGGAGTCGCAGGTGCGGAAGTCCGACTTTAGTGTTTTCTCAAAGGTGCGCACCTGGGACCGCAGGTGCGAAATTTAGGCCGCAGGTGTGGAACCCCCGGGCAGAACATATAAAAACGGCCCTTAGCGAATTTTGGTCATTCTTTCACAATTCTTATTCGGGTTTGAAGATTTTTATGGGTTTTGAAGAGGGAAATCGATAGTTCTTCATTGAGGTAAGGATTTTGGACTTAAAACTCGTTTATATGTGATTAAAGGTCTGACTAGTGGTGAAAATTGGGGAAAATCAGTGCTAAAAATTGGTAATTAGGGCTTGTGATTAAGAGACCTTAAAATGAGAATTTGAGGGGTCATTTGGAATCTGATTTCAGTGTTCTTGGTATGTATAGACTCATGGAGGGATGAGGATTCTTGTGGTGTAAATTTTATCGAGTTCCGAGACGTGGGCCCGGGGGTCGGGTTTGACCAATTTCGGGATTTTTTGGTAAATTTGGTAATTTTCGAATAGGTTTCATTTCTTGGCATATTATAATGATATGAATATGATTTTTGGTAGATTTGGAGCACTCGGAGGCCCAGTCTAGAGGCAAAGGCATTGAGGGCTAGGTTTTTAGCCGGTTTTGAGGTAAGTAACGTTTCCAAACTTGGTTCTGAGGGTTCGAAACCCCGAGCTAAATGATTTATGACTATAATGGAGGTGACGCACATGCCAAGTGACTGGCGTGTGGGCGTGCACCGAGTATTTGTGGCCTGGCTCATCCCATGACATTTGTCTAGTAGCTATTACTGATCGATATCCGCACTTCTATTAATGTAGTAATTGTGAACCTGTTAGAAATCATGTTAAGTATAAATGCTAGGCTTTACGCTTAAATTGCTGAGACCCGAGTGGTCGTATATTACTGTCTCATTTTGTGATTATTTGATTTCATATAATCGGTCTTGTTATAGCATATCATTTCAATTATATGCATACTTATCATTGTTTCGGGCTGATGGATGCATTTGTGATCCATGTGAGTGAGACTGGAGAGTAATTACTGAGTGAGGCCAAGACCTTGTTATGAGATCGGACTGCACACCGCAGTGATACTTAAATCATGCCTTCATTGGATTGATATAGCTCTTGGGCCACTAGGGCCCCTCCGGAGTCTTTACACACCAAGTGAGCGCATTGATGTTGAGGGATGGATTTTCCCTGGGCATGGATCATGTCCGAAGTTGATGTTATGTGAGGGATGGATCATCCCTGGACATGGATCTTGTCCGAATGTTGTACTCCGGAGATGGACTTTCTCCGTGGGGCAGGATTGGCCTTTTTCCTCAGTACGGAGTGACTATGGTCACCGAAGATTATCTACCTTCCAGGATGGACCTTCCCTGGGCCTGAGAGCCATATACGGTACTGAGTGGACTGCTGTGTGAGGGTTGTGAACACTATGTGCATATCCACACTGGTTTCATACAATTTTTCTTTATGATGGCATTAGAGTATACTAGCATACTTGGCATATTTACTCATTCTGATAAACTGTTAGCATGTCTAATTTCTGTATACTGTCTATTGTAAATTCTGAGGTTTAGTCCTTCACTACCTCTCAGCCCATAGTTTGGGTTCGTTACTTCTGAGTTGGTGTACTCACGTTACCCCTGCACCTTGTGTGCAGATCCAGGTACACCGGGACCCAGTAGTGGATACTGAGCAGCTGCCAGAGTTTCATTGGAGTCGTCCAGGTCGCAGCTGGCAATCGCGACCTCGTCTTCTCTTTCTTATTCTACCTGTTGTTCTTTATTTTGAGACTATGTTGTCCATTTCTTCTTTTCCTTGTTTTACGTTATAGCAGCTCATGACTAAGTGACACTGGATCCGGGGTTGGAGATTTTAAATTTTGTTTCAGATATTGTTTCAAAACTTCAGATTATTAATTATATCAGTAATTTCGCTTAAAAATTGTATTTTTACTAGAAATTGAATTTAGCTTAGATAAAATGGGCGGCTTGCTTGGTTCTATGACATGCACCATCACGACTCCGAAATCGGGTCGTGACAAGTTGGTATCAGAGCCCTATGTTAAATAGGTCTCACCAGTCATGAGCAGGTTTAGTAGAGTCTTGCGGATCGGTACAGAGACGTCTATACTTATCTTCGAGAGGCTACTGAACCCTTAGGAAAAATCTCACATTCTTAAATTCTGTCGTGCGAATCTGGTGATTTCTGGAACTAAACTTTTGTTGTTTCATTCTCTCACAGATGGTGAGGACTCGTGCTACCGATCGGGGTGATCATACACCAACTGGACCGACGAGGGGTCGAGGCCGTGGCCGAGGGAGGGGTGCAGGCCGTACAGAAGCCGAGACAACACCTATGGACCCTCCTACTATTCAGGACCAGGTTCCCGTTGTTGAGATTCCAGCGGGACAGGCTCAGGCACCGACAATGTCTATTGTGATTCCGGGTCTTCAGGAGACCCTTGCTCAGATTCTGATTGTGTGCACCAGTCTTGCACAGGCAGTCACCATGTCTACTACTGCCGCTACTTCTTAGGCCGGGGGAGGCACTCAGACTCCAGCTGCCCGAACACCTGAGCAGGTTACTCAGGGGCTTCAGACACCGGGGGCAGCTCCAGTCCAGCCGGTTTCCCCAGCCTAGGATTTTGTGGTCCCAGCTTTGGCAGATGACGAGCATCGCATGTTAGAGAGGTTTAGTAGACTCCAGCCTCCGATTTTTATTGGTACTGAGGGCGAGGACACCCAGGGCTTTTTGGACAAGTGTTAGAGGATCCTTCACACAACAGGGATACTGGAGGCTAGTGGGGTCCCATTTACTACCTTCCAGTTCGCAGGAGCTGCACTCGCTTGGTGGGAGGCCTATGAGAGGTGTAAACCTGCTGATGCAGTGCCCCTTACCTGGCTTCAGTTCTCCATTCTGTTCCTGGAGAAGTATATAGCGCAGTCTGACGGGGCTGCGCAGGGAGTTCGAGCAGTTGCGCCAAGAGGACATGACCGTGACACAGTATGAGATGAGGTTCTCCGAGTTAGCCTGTCATGCTATTTGGATAGTTCCCACGGATAGGGAGAGGATCAAGAGGTTCGTTGATGGCCTCACTTATCAGATTCAGATTTTTCTGACCAGAGAGAGGGTATCTGGCACTTCTTTTGAGGAGGTGGTTGACATTGCCATAGAGATTGAGTCGGTTCGCCGCCAGGAGCGAATCAAGAGAGAGGCCAAGAGGTCTCGAGGATCTGGGAGTTTTGGTGGAGTTCCTTCAGGGAGGGGGG
>ML439742.1:17890-39760 GCA_005239525.1 Nicotiana knightiana | reverse complement strand
CATGACCAACTGATCCACCACGATAACCTGAGTGACCCGGCAGAGGCTGTCCATTCAGGCAGGCTCAGCCAGGTCACTCAGGTTATCGTGGTGGATCACTTGGTCATGATCCTCACAGTTCGCATCAGATGAACCCATCTTTCAGTTCCCTGCCAGCTTAGAGTTCATCTTGGACACTCGGTTTAGAGTTCATCTATGCCTGGTTCTTCTAGTGGTTATCCTGGTGCTAGGGGTTCCCTTCAATCCCCAATGCCATTCTCCAAGAGAGGTTGCTTTAAGTGTGGAGATGTGGTCCATATCAAGAGGTTTTGTCCCCGTATTGCGATGGGTACTTATCAGCAGAGGAGTTAGCCCGCGGCTTCAGACCCAGTAGCTGCACCGCCCGCCCAGGTAGCTAGAGGTGGGGGTCAGGCAGTTAGGGGTCGCCCTAGAGAGGGAGGTCGACCTAGTGGTGATCAGGCCCAATTTTATGCACTTTCAGCCAGACCGGATGCGATGGCTTCTGATTCCTTGATCCCAGGTATTGTTTTAGTCTGTCATGAGAAGATTCGGTTTTTATTTGATTCCGGTTTTTCACATTCAGATGTTCATCATATTTTAGCCCATTCTCTGGATACGCCCCATGAATCTTTTGTTACATCTGTTCATGTGCTCGCCCTTGTGGGTGATGTTGTTTTTACATACCGCGTGTGTCGGTCGTATGTGGTACTTATTGGGGGTCTGGATACCCGGGTGGATGTGCCATTTCTGAGTATGGTCGGTTTCAATGTAGTTTGATCAGATAGATAATGATACTTTTAGATATGACTTAATGTAGGTGTTTTGCACTGAATTGGATTGTTTGAATCCGTAGAGCTATTGTGAGGGTGTCAATTAATGGATATTGGGTTTATCTGTTCTCCAGGATGATCTAAGGGTTACCCGTCCCTACTTCGGGGAGCGGAGATTTGTTGGTTTTAGGCACACATGGTGCGGTTCTGTTGTGGTCTTCTAGAGGAGTTGATTAAGGTAAAGTAGCTGAGTATCATAGAGTTTGGACGTATGGGTTGTGTTCTTTCAGATTCATGTGATTTGGTTCTGCGGTGTGTGACGAATTCTTAGCATTTCATTGTGGTGTTACCTTTTAATAATGAGAGACGGTTCTCTTGTTTGGTGTCATTTCTCACGTTGGGTACATTTGAGGTGTTATAACGGGTCTCTGTTCGATGTCGGGTTTATTACCGGCATTTGGGTGGCTTGGGCGTCTGATGTGATTTGAGCTTATCATTAGGACTGTTCAAGATAGGTGATATACCATGTGACGTCGTCTTGAGTTATGACTCTGGTTGGGTACAACATGTTCAGGCATATACAGTGTGTGGGGGCGTGATTCTAATCTTGTAGATAAGTTTTGACGTGGAATTTGGGTTCTAAGGCGTAGGGATTAGGTTGGATATAGTGACATTTGAATGTGTTGTGTTATTAGATCGATGCAGGGTAGGGTGACGTGGGGTCACCCCCAGGTATGTTCATGGTAAGGTTATTCGATGGTTTGATGGATTTTGGAACAACTTTTGGCACGTTCGAGGACGAATAATTGTTTAAGAGGGGGAGAATGTAACGACCCGGCCGGTCGTTTCGAGAGTTTAGTCCGTTTCCCCCATTTATGATTCATTGCTTGTGTGGTTCATCTCTTTTTTGTGGGATTGGGTTTGTTGACTTGGGTTCAGAGTGATCATGGTGAGAAATGAGACACTTAGTCTCTCAAGTTGGCCTTATAGTTAGAAAAGTCAACCGGAAGTAAAAGTCAACCGGAAGTTGACTATTGAGTAAACGACCTTGGAATGTGGATTTTATAGCTCGGATAGCTTCGTTAGGTGATTTGGGACTCATTAGTTTTTTCGGAATGAAGTTATGATGTCCGGTGTAGAATTAGGCTTGAATTGGCAAAAGTTAGTTTTTGGTGATTTCCGGTCGGCAGGGGAAAATAGGCTATCAGGGTCGGAATGGAATTCCGGAAGTTGGAGCAGGTTCGTAATGTCATTTTGGATGTGTGCAAATTTTCACGTCAATCGGATGTGTTTTGGATGGTTTCGGCATTCTTGGTGAAATTTAGAAGTTTCAAAGTTCATAGGCTTGAATTTGAGGTAATTTTAGTGTTTTTACATTGTTTTTGGTATTTCGAAGGCTCGACTAAGTTTGAATGAGGTTATGAGACTTGTTGGTATTTTTGGTTGGGGTCCCGAGGGGCTCGGGATGATTTCGGATAGCCATCGAAGGATTTGCGAGATGGAAATAGCAGCTGATGCTACTGGTGCGGGTGTGACCGCAATTGCGGATAGGGGACCGCAGGTGCGGGCCCGCAGAAGCGGACAAGGCTCCGCAGATGCAGAATTTGGTTGGATCAGTGGAGGTTGAAGATGCTGACGTGGGGCCGCACCTGCGGGGTCACATGTGCGGAAATGGAGTCGCAGGTGCGGAATTTCGACTTTAGTGTTTTCTCGCAGGTGCACACCTAAGACCGCAGGTGCGAGAGTTAGGCTGCAGGTGCCTAAACCCCTGGGCAGAAGATATAAAAAGGGCCCTATCAAATTTTGGTCATTCTTTCACCATTCTTCTTCGGGTTTGAAGCTTTTGAAGAGGAAAATCGATAGTTCTTCATTGAGGTAAGGATTTTGGACTTAAAACTCATTTATATGTGATTAAAGGTGTGAGTAGTGGTGAAAATTGGGGAAAATCAGTGCTAAAAATGGGTAATTAGGGCGTGTGATTAAGATACCTTAAAATGGGAATTTGAGGGATCATTTGGACTCCGATTTCAGTGTTCTTGGTATGTATAGACTCGCGGGTGGATGAGGATTCTTTTGGTGTAAATTTTATCGAGTTCCGAGATGTGGGCCCAGGGGTAAGGTTTGACCAATTTCGGGATTTTTGGGTAAATTTGGTAATTTTTGAATGGGTTTCATTCCTTGGCATATTATAATGATATGAATCTGATTTTTGGTAGATTTGGAGCACTCGGAGGCCCAATCTAGAGGCAATGGCATTGAGGGCTAGGTTTTTAGCCGATTTTGAGGTAAGTAACGTTTCCAAACTTGGTTATGAGGGTTCGAAATCCCGAGCTAAATGATATTTATGACTATAATGGAGGTGACACACATGTCAAGTGACGGGCGTGCGGGCGTGCACCGAGTATTTGTGGCCTGGCTCATCCCATGGCATTTGTCTAGTAGCTATTACTGATCGATATCCGCACTTCTATTAATGTAGTAATTGTGAACCTGTTAGAAATGATGTTAAGTATAAATTCTAGGCTTTACGCCGAAATTGCTGATACCCGAGTGGTCGTATATTACTGTCTCATTTTGTGATTATTTGATTTCATATACTCAGTCCTGTTATAGCATATCACTTCATACCTTAGTCTCAGTATTGTTAATTATATGCATACTTATCATTGTTTCCGGCTGATTGATGCATCTGTGATCAATGTGAGTGAGACTGGAGAGTAATGACTGAGTGAGGCCGAGAGCCTGTTATTGAGACAGTTATGAGATCGGACTGCACACTACAGCTATACTTAAATCATGCCTTCGTTGGCTTGATATAGCGCTTGGGCCACTAGGGACCCTCCGGAGTCTTTACACCCCCAGTGAGCGCACTGATGTTGAGGGATGGATTTTTCCTAGCATGGATCGTGTCCGAAGTTGAAGTTATGTGAGGGATGGATCGTCCCTGGACATGGATCTTGTCCGAGTGTTGTATTCCAAATATGGACTTTCTCCGTGGGGCTGGATCTGCCTTTTCCCTCAGTACGGAGTGACTATGGTCATCGATGATTATGTACCTTCCGGGATGGACCTTCCCTGGGCCTGAGAGCCATATACGGTACTGAGTGGAGGGCATTGTGAGGGTTGGGAACACTATGTGCATATCCACACTGGTTTCATATAATTTTTCTTTATGATGGCATGTAGAGTATACTGGTATACTTGGCATATTTACTCATTCTAATAAACTGTTAGCATGTCTAATTTCTGTATACTGTCTATTATAAATTCTGAGGTTTAGTCCGTCACTACCTCTCAGCCCATAGTTTGGGTTCGTTACTTCTGAGTTGGTGTACTTACCTTACCCCCTGCACCTTGTGTGCAGATCCAGGTACACCGGGACCCGGTAGTGGATACTGAGCAGCTGTCAGAGTTTCATTGGAGTCGTTGAGGTAGTAGCTGGAGATCGCGACCTCGTCTTCTCTTCTTATTCTACATGTTGTTATTTATTTTGAGACTATGTTGTCCATTTCTTCTTTTCCTTGTTTTACGTTATAGCAGCTCATGACGGAGTGACATTGGATCCCGGGTTGGAGATTTTAAATTTTGTTTCAGATATTGTTTTAAACCTTCAGATTATTAATATTATCAGTAATTTCGCTTAAAAATTATATTTTTACTGGAAATTGAATTTAGCTTAGATTAAATGGGCGGCTTGTCTGGTTCTAGTTTCCATTAATCCTGTTTATCATTGCTTATCTATATTTCACTGTTTTAAATTGTATATTGACTTGTTTAAAAAAAACTCAGTAGGTTCTCAACATGACCTCGTCACCACTTGATTGGGGTTAGGCTTGGTACTTACGGAGTACCGAATGTGGAGTACTCACGCCCTTTCCTGCGCATGTTTTTCCCATGTGCAGATCCAGACTAGGTGCCGTCATGATACCTTTCGGAGGGCAAAACGGGCCGTGACAAGTTGGTATCAGAGTGTCTAGGTTCATAGGAGTCATAAGTCACAAGCCGATTTATTAGAGTCTCGGGGGTCGGTGCGGAGACGTCCATATCTATCTTCGAAAGGCTATGTAACTGTTAAGAACAATCAAATTCTTTGGAATTCCTTATCGTGGTAGTTACTGTCCTCAAATTCTTAAACTCTATTCTATTCTTGCTTGAAGGTGGTTCGTACCCGTACCGGACGTAATGATGACCAGGCACCCGAGCCCCCAGTTAGAGCCACTAGAGGCAGGGGCCGAGGTAGAGGACACGCACGTAGTGCAGCCCGAGCATCGGCTAGAGCAGAGGCAGAGGAGCCCCCAGCAGCTGCAGTTGGAGGGGCACAGGAGGTCCCTACTGTTACTCCAGACCTCCAGGAGACATTGGCTCAGTTCTTGAGTGCCTTCAGTACTCTGTCTCAGGCGGGACTACTCCTGATAGCTCCAGCTACATCCCAGGCCGGAGGAGGGACACCGACTCCCGCAGCCCGTACTCATGAGCAGAGGGTTCATATTGGCCAGGTTCCAGAGTATATTCCTATGCCCCCAGCAGCTCCAGCTCAGCATGAGACTAGGATAGTTGTTCCTGAGGCAGAGCAGCTCCGACTTGAGAGGTACAAAAAGTACCACCCACCTGAGTTCAGCGGACTAGCTTAGGATGACGCCCTGGGTTTTCTCGAGGGGTGTCATCGCATTCTCCACACTATGGGTATTGTGGAGACGAGTGGGGTTTCTTTCACTACTTTCCAGCTGAGGGGAGTAGCTTATCAGTGGTGTCGTGCTTTTGAGCTTAGTAGCCCCGACGAGGAAGCTTCACTTACTTGGGCTCAGTTCTCCGAGATGTTCTTACTTGAGTTTGTCCCTCAGAGCTTCAGGGATGCTTGGCGTGTGGAGTTTGAGCAGCTACGCCAGGGTACCATGACTATGTCAGAGTATGCAGTCTGTTACAGCGATTTGGCTAGCCATGCACCAGCTTTGGTTGTCACTGTCAGAGAGAAGCTCGACGCTTTACTGAGGGACTCCACCCCAGTATTCGGACTAGCATGGCCAGAGAGCTTGAGACCGATATTACTTACCAGCAGGCCGTGAGTATTGCGCGGAGGATCGAGACTATGTTAGCCCAAGACAGGGAGGAGAGAGAGGCCAAGGGGTCTCGAGAGACTGGTCATTTTTCAGGAGCCCGTGCACCAGCAGCACGCTATGGTAGGGGTTTTGTGAGTCGCCCCATTCATTCAGGTCTCCCAGCTGCCAGTGGTATTCCAGCTCCTCCTAGACCTCATGAGCCTTATTATGCACCACCAGTATCTCAGGTGCCTCCTGCTCGAGGTGCTATCACTGGCCAGTCCACCAGGCCCGTTCAGAGTCAACAGCGGCTTCCACGTCCTCCGAGGGGTTGCTTTGAGTGTGGTGACCCTCGTCATATGATAAGAGATTTCCCTAGAGCGAGGAGGGGCACACCACCTCAGACTTATCCGGGTGCACCACCTCAAAGTTATCAGGGTGCAACCCCTCAGACTTATCAGGCCCCACGTCTTCCACCAGGTCCTCTATCTATTCTTCCAGCCCCAGCTGCTACCCCACCACCTCAGGCAGCTGAAGGTAGAGGTCGGGGAGGTTGAGGTCGCCCTAGAGGGGAAGGCCATGCCAGGTACTATGCTCTTTCGGCCCGGTCCGAGGCCATTGCTTTAGATCTAGTCATTACAGGTATTGTTCCCGTTTTTCATATGGATGCATCGGTATTATTTGACCCAGGCTCCACATATTCGTATGTGTCTTCTTATTTTGCTTCACATCTGGGGATATCTCAGGATTCTTTGAGTTTCCCCATTTATGTTTCTACTTCGGTGGGAGATTCTCTTGTTGTGGACCGCGTATATCGGTCAATGGTTTTGAGACCAAAGATGATTTATTAATACTCAGTATGGTAGATTTCGATGTTATATTGGGTATGGACTGGCTGTCTCCCTACTATGCTGTTCTTGATTGTCACGCCAAGACCGTGATGCTGGCTATGCCAGGATTACCGAGGTTAGAGTGGAGAGGTTCCTTAGAGTATACTCCCCGCCGAGTCATTTCTTTTCTTAAGGATCAGCGGATGGTTGAAAAGGGGTGTGATGCATATTTGGCTTATGTGAGAGATGTTAGTGCTAAGACCCCTACAATTGAGTCAGTTCCAGTTGTCAGGGACTATCCTGATGTATTTCCACCTGATCTTCCGGATATGCCGCCCGATAGAGACATTGATTTCGGCATTGACTTGTTGCCGGGCACTCAGCCCATTTCCATTCCTCCTTATCGCATGGCTCCTCCTGAGTTGAAGGAGTTGAAGGAGCAGTTACAAGAGTTGCTTGAAAAGGGATTCATCAGGCCTAGTGTATCACCTTGGGGCGCTCCGATATTATTTGTGAAGAAAAATGATGGCTCGATGTGTATGTGTATTGACTTCCGGCAGCTGAATAAGGTGACAGTGAAGAACAGGTAACCATTGCCTCGCATTGATGATCTATTTGACCAGTTACAGGGTGCTAGGTTGTTCTCCAAGATTGATCTGCGTTTGGGTTATCATCAATTGAATATTTGGGAGCCGGATATCCTGAAGACTGCCTTCAGGACCAGATACGGCCACTATGAGTTCCTTGTTATGTCATTTGGGCTAACCAATGCCTCAGCAACCTTCATGCACCTGATGCACAACATATTTCATCCTTATCTTGATACTTTCGTCATTTTGTTCATTGATGACATTCTGATATATTCTCGGTCCCAGGATGACCATGAGCTGAACTTGAGGACCGTGCTTCAAACATTGAGAGAGAATAAGTTGTACGCCAAGTTTTCTAAGTGTGAATTTTGGCTTGATTCTGTGGCATTCCTAGTCCATGTGGTGTCTTCGGATGGGATCAAGGTAGATCCGAAGAAGGTAGAGGTGGTACACAGTTGGACCAGACCGTCCTCAGCTACTGAGATCCGCAGTTTCCTTGGTTTGGCTAGGTATTATCGCTGTTTTGTGGAGGGATTTTCATCTATTTCAGCGCCTATGACCAGACTGACCCAGAAGGGTGCATCTTTTATATGGACTAAGGAGTGTGAGGAGAGCTTTCAGAAGCTCAAGATAGCCCTGACTACAGCTCCTGTGTTGGTATTGCCTACCTGTTCCGGGTTCTATACAGTCTATTGTGATGCTTCTAGGATTGGCCTGGGAACGGTGTTGATACAGGATGGTAGGGTGATTCCCTACGCGTCCAGACAGTTGAAGGTTCATGAGAAAAACTACCCTGTTCATGATCTCGAGTTGGCAGCGATTGTTCACGCCCTGAAGATATGGAGTCAATATTTACATGGTGTTCCCTGTGAGATATTCACGGATCACCGGATTTTGCAGCACATATTCAAGCAGAAGGATCTAAATTTGTGCCAGCGTAGGTGGTTGGAGTTTCTAATGACTATGACATCACTATATTATACCACCCGGGGAAGGCCAATGTGGTGGCCGACGCCTTGAGTCACCGGGCGGAGAGTTTGGGGAGCTTGGCATACCTTCATGCAGCTGAGAGGCTTCTAGCCTTAGATGTTCAATCCTTAGCCAGTGAGTTCGTGAGATTGGATATTTCTGAGCCTTGCCGGGTATTAGCTTGTGTGGTTGCTCGATCTTCCCTTCATGACCGTATCAGAGAGCGCCAGTATGATGATCCCCACCTTTTGGTTCTTCAGGATAGAGTTCGGTGGGGTGATGTCAGGGATGTGACTATAGGAGATGACGGGGCGATGAGGATGCATGGCCGTATTTGTGTGCCCAACGTGGAGGGGCTTCGGGAGTTGATTCTTGAGGAGGCCCATAGTTTGCGGTATTCCATCCAT
Organism: Nicotiana knightiana; assembly: GCA_005239525.1. Taxonomy (NCBI): domain Eukaryota; kingdom Viridiplantae; phylum Streptophyta; class Magnoliopsida; order Solanales; family Solanaceae; genus Nicotiana; species Nicotiana knightiana. The sequence goes on along the minus strand of ML439742.1, from coordinate 31,158 downwards.
CCGGGTACCGCGAAGATGTACCAGGATCTGAACAACACTATTGGTGGCGAAGGATGAAGAAGGATATAGCGGATTTTGTAGCCAGGTGTCTCAATTGTCAGCAAGTCAAATGTGAGCATCAGAGACCGGGAGGGTTACTTCAGCATATTGAGATTCCGGAGTGGAAGTGGGAGCGGATCACCATGGACTTTGTGGTCGGACTTCCTCGGACTTTGAGGAAGCATGATGTTATTTGGGTGATTGTGGATCGGCTGACCAAATCATTCCATTTCATTCCAGTGCTGACTACATATTCATCTGAGAGGTTGGCTGAGATTTATATCAGAGAGATTGTTCGCCTCCACGGTATTCCAGTATCTATCATTTCAGACAGAGGTACACAGTTCACTTCATGATTCTAGAGAGCGTTCAATAGGAGTTAGGCACCAGGGTAGAGTTGAGTATAACTTTTCACTCTCAGATAGACGGGCAGTCTGAGTGCACAATTCAGATTCTCGAGGATATGCTCCGTGCCTGTGTGATAGATTTTGGAGGGTCATGGGATCGATACATGCCCCTTGCACAGTTTGCTTATAACAACAGCTACCAGTCCAACATTCAGATGGCGCCGTATGAGGCTTTGTATGGTAGGCGGTGCAGGTCTCCCGTGGGATGGTTTGAGCCGGGTGAGGCCCTATTGTTGGGTACAGACTTAGTTCAGGATGCCCTGGACAAGATGAAGCTGATTCAGGAGAGACTTCGCACAGCTTAGTCCAGGCAAAAGAGTTATGCGGACCGGAAGGTTCGTGACTTGGCATTTATGGATGGCGATCGGATTTTGCTTCGGGTATCGCCTATGGAGGGCGTCATGAGGTTCGGGAAGAAGGGAAAGCTGAGTCTGAGATTTGTTGGCCCTTTTGAGGTGTTGTGACATGTTGGGGAGGTTTTATCCGGTGTTTCACGTCTCCATGCTCCGGTAGTATCACGGAGACCCGACTCATGTTTTGGATTTCAGCTCAGTTCAGTTGGACAAGGATCTATCATATGTTGAGGAGCCTGTGGCTATATTGGACAGGCAGGCCAGGAAGCTCAGATCGAAGAATATTGCCTCAGTTAAGGTTCAGTGGAGGGATCATCCAGTCGAGGAGGCGACTTGGGAGACCGAGCAGGATATGCGGATTCAATGCCCTCATCTTTTCACAGCTTCAGGTATGTTTCTATACTCGTTCGAGGACGAACAATTTTCTTAGGAGGGGGAGAATGTAACGACCCGGTCGGTCATTTTAAGAATCAGCACCCCGATCCCCTATTAACTGCTTCTCCCATGTCTATTTATTTTATTGGAACTTGTCGGAGCGTTGAGGGATGAAATCCGGCGTGATTTTTGACACAAAGTCCATAAATGTGGAATCTAGCTTTAGAAATCTGGCCGTAGCTAGATCTGTGTGAAGACGGATCCAGAATGGAATTCTGTTGACTCCGTTAGCTCCGTTGGGTGATTTCGGGGTTAGGAGCGTGTTCGGAATGTGTTTTCGAGGTCGGTTGTGGATTTAGGCTTGAATTGGCGAAAGTTAGAATTTTGGCGATTTCGGCCGATAGGTTAAATTTTGATATCAGACTCGGAATGGAATTCCGAAAGTGACAGAAGTTCCGTAATGTCATTTGTGGCCTGTGTGCAAAATTTGAGGTCATTCGGATGAGTTTTGACGTGTTTCGGCATCAGATGTGAATTCTAGAAATTTCATAAGTTCTTAGGCTTGAATCTATGCATAATTGATGATTTTGATGTTATGAGATGTGTTCTTAAGGCTCGACCATGTTTGAACAAGGTATTAGGGTCAGTTGGTAGGTTTGGTTGAGGTCTTAGGGGCCTCAGAGTTGTTTCGGATGCCCAACGGGTGAATTTGGAACTTTAAGAGCAGCTGAACCATTCTGGTTCTGGTGTCTCACACCTGCGATGGTATTTTCGCAGGTGCGGACACGTAGGTGCGAAGGGGGTACACGCAGGTGCGGATGTAGCTTAGGCTGGCCCGACTCGCAGGCGCGGAAGAGTATCCGCAGGTGCGGAGCAGCACTTGCGACCCAGCCACCGCAGGTGCGACCCCTGGTCTTTTAATGATTTTCCGCATCTATAATTGTGTTTCCGCAAGTGCGGCGCCGCTGGTGCGATCCCAGCGTCGCAGGTGCGAAACATCTGGGCTGATAATACCAAAATTCGAGGGATGAAATTCATAACTCCAAAATCGATAATGAGCTCGGGACTTGGCGATTTTCAGTGGGATTTGAAAAGGAGAATCATAGGTAACGTTTTCTAACCTTAATCCATCTGTATATCAATAATCTCTATAGATTTCCTCAATCTAATCAATGAAATTGGATAAAAAATCATGAAATTGGGATGAAACTTCCCCAAGTAGAAATATGAGGATTTAGGGAGATTTAGACGTCGGATTTTGTTGATTCTTGTTCGAGTGGGTTCATGAGCGAATGGGTGTTCGGGAAATATAAATTTTACCCGATTCCAAGACGTGGGCCTGGGGGACTTTTTGGGCGAATTTCCTAATTTCGCGTATTAGCTTAGAAATAATTAGCTATTTTGTTCCCTTGAAGTGATATTTACATTATGCAACCAATTTGAATAGATTTGGGCCACCCGGAGTCAGATACTCGTGGCAAGAGCGTGTTATTGAGTTGATTACGCAGTCAAGGTAAGTGGCTTGCCTAATTCTGTGTTGGGGACTTCCCCTTAGGTATTTTTATACTGATTTTGTTACGTGGACGCCGTGTACGTGAGCTGACGAGTGAGTACACGGGTCATTGTTGCTAAAATCCTATTTTTACTTCCATGAAATCGCTCATTTTCATACTTATATTAGTGTTTCCTGTCTTAACTGAGTAGTTAGCTTAAGAGTAAGCATGCCTATCTGTCCTTACTTGATGCTACTAGTTGCACCATGCTTAGGTAGCTTTACTCTATTCTTGCCTGTTGTTTTGTCTAGACTGTTTAGTTAAGTCGTATCCGACATACTTCTTCTTTGCATATTTAAATTGGGACTACGGACCGAGATCCGGGAGCTTTCCCCCTGTACTACATTTCATATTTAAATTGGGACTATGAACCGAGATCCGGGAGCTTTCCCCCTGTACTGAAATGCATATTTATATTGGGACTACGGACGGAGATCCGGGAGCTTTTCCACTGTACTGCATAGCATATTTAAATTGGGACTACGGACAGAGATCTGGGAGCTTTCCCCGTGTACTGCATTGCACATTTACTGTTGAGATATATGATGTGCTGAGCCGAGGGCTCTCTTTCTGTTATTAATTCTTCTAGTTTCCATTAATCCTGTTTATCATTGCTTATCTATATTTCACTATTTTAAATTGTATATTGACTTGTTTAAAAAAACTCAGTAGGGTCTCAACCTGACCTCGTCACTACTTGACTGGGGTTAGGCTTGGCACTTACGGAGTACCGAATGTGGAGTACTCATGCCCTTTCCTGCGCATGTTTTGCCCATGTGTGGATCCAGGTACCAGCACCCAGTATCGTGGCTAGGAGTCGTTCTAGCAGCTGCCAGGAGACCGCGAGGTAATTCTGCCGCGTCCGCAGATCCCAAAAGTCCCCTTGTACTCTAATATAGACATAGAGGACTTACGTATGTTTCCACAATTTCATTGTATAGAGCTACATTTAGTACAGAGCTTGTGACTATCGTGACATTCCGGGTTTTGGGAAGTGAAAGTGTACATGCTGAGCAGATATGTTATATCTACTTGAGTTCTTTTCTGTCTTTATTTTATTGATTCTATTATTTTTCGCAAATTTTAGGCTTACCTAGTCGTAGAGACTAGGTGCCGTCACGATACCTTTCGGAGGGCAAAACGGGTCGTGTCATTAATAGTATATATCCCAACAATCTCCCACTTAGACTTGTAACCATGCATCTACAACTTTCTCAAGCATTCTTTTTTACATTACTATTAAAAGTCTCCACAAAATAAGATTTTGTTAAAGAATCTTGCCAAGTTATTTCTGATGCAATCTTTGTCCAGTAGTGCTTTGTCGTAACTATCTAGTTTGGTATTAAACTATGATTTTCTTTACCATTCTCCCACTACAACGAAGTACTACTAATATTACCTTCATTAGCTTACGCCATTGAATATTAGTGACTTCTTACTATAGTGGTCATTGTTCAAATATCACTCCCATTCGATAAAGGCATATTATGTCTATTAACGTTCCCCCACTACTTAAATGCAATGGAACGTCAATTCTGACGTGTGGGTTTTGATGTTTTTGAACATCTTGTTATTTATTTGCCTAGTTCCTGTAAAAATAGTTTACTTCTAGGAACATGGTTTATTAAACAGTCTTTATCTAGAAAAATGCATTTGTTTGAACACTTGCCTTATTTTCCTTAGGACAATAAAATAAAACTCCATTCGTTTTCTTGGATATTCAATAAACATGCGCCTATCCATTCTTAGTTCCAACTTATGTATCCGCTCTTCCTTTCAACACATATGCTGGACAATCCTATATCTAAACTTGCCACAAACTAAGCTTGCATTCAGTCCACAGTTCTATAGATGTAACAGGTACTAAATTAGAAGGAACTAAATTCAGAATGTAATTTGCATTTTCTAGTAGATATTCTAAAAACAAATAAGGCAAATCTGAATAACACATCATTAATCTACCCATTTCCAAAAAATGACTTATTTCTTCATTCTACCACACCACTCTATTATGGAGTTTACAGTGTAGACAATTGAGATGCAATCCCTTATTCTGATAAGTAACAAAAGAACTCTTTAGAGAGGTGCTCGCCACCATAATTAAATTGCAGTAACTTAATATATTTCCTTGGCGTTTCTCCGTTTCAAGTCTTAAAAACCTTGAATTAATTAATTCATTAAGACTTACGATGCATCAAATAATATATTAAAATTTTGACTAATCATTTATGAACGTCACAAAAATACTCAAAACTATCTCTTACTAGTATGTTCATTTAGCCATACAAATCATAAGGGATTCATTCTAGCTTATCACTAGCTTTATTTCCTTTTGAAGGGAAACAACCTTTAGTCAAATTTCCTTCCAAACAGTTACCACAAGTTGGTCATGCCTCTACTTTCAATGAACCTTAAGGTCCATCCTTGACCAACTTGAAATCCTATCCGGATTAATATGATTTAGACAAAGGTGCACAAATAAGTTTTACTCAATTATGAAGAACATATTCTCTTATGAGATAGACTAATATTCTGTTCAGGAGAGACATTAATATAAAATAACAAGGTCATGAATTCATGTACCACAAGAGATAAAATGTTTATCACGCTCAATAACTCAAGAGTTATTCGAAACTTAAAATAAATATCCATCTCTTATTTTGCCTAGAAACCAGAATTAAATTCCTTCTAACAAAAGGTACAAATATTGCATCCTTTAAATTAATGCCTTATCACTATCAAAAGAAAGTTTTAACAATTAATTCAACAAATCGCATAAAGTCATAATGTCATTCATGTGTCCTGTATCTAAGAAAACTATTGGAAATATAATGTAGATTATTTGTTGGTAATTTAGGTTATAAATAGATATAGTGTAAATATAATGTTAATAATAATGTAGATACATGTTTTACTCCTGCTGCCCAACACTGGTTTAGCACTACTGCCCGGATTGTGTTGATTGTTCTTTTCTTTATAATGCTCATCATTTTTCGCAGAACTGCCAGTAAACTGCAAGCATAATTTTTTAGGCTATATACTTTATGAATGATAATAGAAACTTAGATATGGTAAAAATTATTGTCTAAAATGAATATATTTCGAATGAAAACTTAGCATCAATGTTATTATCCTTTTGACTGTTTATTGCATGTAAAACAGTTCTTGATGGAATCATTGAGTAGCAGTCGAACGCTACCTAATTCTTCAAAAACCTAAAGAATAAAAAATAGTTATAATGTATCTTACAATTAGAGTCTTACATATATGTATGTATGTTATAATGTATGTATGTATTTATGTATGTCTATATGTATAAAGAACTACCTAATTCTTCAAAAAACCTAAAGAATAAAAAATAGTTATAATGTATCTTACAATTAGAGTCTTACACACTCACGCGTGCGCGCACACACACACACACAAAATTAAGAAAAGATGTTGATAAAATAACATCTATATATAATCCGAGTTGGTTTCTTTAATTTATGTTATGCAAATTATTTAAGCTCTTTCTATTTTAATATGTAGGTGGGTTCAGACCTTAGAACCTTCAAGAAAGAGGTATACCTAATTCTTGATTTTTAGTCTTCTTTATATATATATATATATATATATATATATATATATATATATATATATATATATATATATTATCTATTATTTGTTTCACAATATCTTTCTTGTCATCTATTATCATTGCATGCTTATGTTTAGATGGAGATGGAGCATCTACCGGTCGCTTGGCCTTTGTTTCAGCTTCTTTAAGAATGTATTCAACTTTTTCTTTCAAATTCATTCTTGAAAGCTCTTCTGGGGCTTCAAGTATGTTGGTGAACTGAGTGAAAAAAATGTGAGGTACCTAGTCATAATATGTATAAAATATGTAGATAATTTGTATTAAATGCCTGTCCAGAAGTGAAAATATTTACCTTAATCTATGATGGTTTGATCATTCTATATTCCAATGCAGATAACCATATCTTGTCCTTACTAGTTGTACAGTTAAGTATGAATTACCAACCTTGTAGTTATATCCGTGTTGACTGTAGAGCAACATACAACCATATTTGCATAGCGCGTGCAAAACCTTGAATGACATAAAAATGCACAGAAGAGTTGAGCTTATGCCTAACACTGAAGAAATTGTGTATAAGCTTCTATACCCCATGCATAGTTCGCATATTGTCCCGAATCCACCAAGTAAAACCTAAAGTGGTCTATCAAACCTAAATTATCTTTGTCTGAAGGACGGATGAAAAATTCTATCAGATAGAGAATGCACAGCTTGACTGCATCCTCATCATTCACCCAACTACGACTGGTTACAATTTGTTTCAAGTATGACTTCTCAACTTTTTCCTTGTTCAGAAAATAGCTCCTCATTATTTTACTGTCATACTTAGTTGTGTAACCAAAATCCGTCACTTTTGTAAAACATCTAAGGCCAGTGATAAGGGAAAACTCTCTCAACCCTAAGTTCAGCCTCTCACCCTTTATCTCTGCTGTAAAAAAGTCAGAACTAGACGTGTTCAATTCATACTTCATGAGAAGGTGAATTGCCTGATTTTGGATACATATTTTGGGAAGGGAAAGAAAATGCCCAAAACACGTCTTATTAAACAACTTTAACCCATTTTCAGACAATAACATCTTGATTTGGCCAGGAATAGCAGGGTCGGATAATATCTGGAACCTAGTCATGCCATAATCAACATCATGTGGTGCAAAAAAAGTTTGATTCTGCACACAAAAAAAATAGCAAGTTAATAAAACTTGTTCCAAAATCATAAAACAAAATAACTACATTTCTACTACAACTTAGCTACAATCAGAAAGACATTAATACATTGCATATAAGTAAGTTACAAAATTAGTAAACATATACAATAACTGACTACATTGAAGCTACAAATGCACTGATAAAATTATGTGTAGATCAAGAAATTAGAAAGTAAAAACTAGATATAATATATACAATTTCTCTACCGAAAATGAAACTAAGATCTACAAAATAGAGTGAACATTAACGAATAAAACTAACTAAATCATGTGGTAAATTCCCTAAAATAATTTTGAACAATATACAAGAAATCTAAAATTTACAAGGAAATATAAAAAATCTGTTAACCTACAACTAAAATATACACAATGTAGACAAATTTCTACTGTAACGACCCGACCGGTCGTTTTGAGCTCTAGCGCGTCGTTCAGCGGTTTGAAGTCATGAACAACTCCATTTCAGGTATTATCACTCGTAAGCATGGTCGGAGTTGAATTTCGGGAAGTTCGGAGTCAAATTGGAAAGAAAATTCTCATTTCAGAAGCCTTAATTTGGAGAAATTGACTAAGATTGGAATTTTAAGTAAACGACCCCCGAATCGGGATTATAAGGTTCCAGCAGGTTCGTATGATGATTTCAGACTTGGGCGTATGTCCGGATCGGGCTTTGGATAAACCGGGAGCGTTTCAGCATATATTATGGAAGTCAGCATTTTGAAGAAATTTCCTAAGTCTGGGTTGAAGTGCATCTCAATGATATTGATGTCCGTTTGGGATTCCGAGTCTGGGAATAGCTCGATATGGTGATTCTGGATTTGGGAGCGCGATCAGAAGTGAATTCAGATGTCGGTAGGTTATTTTGAAGTCATTTGGTTAAACATAGAAATTTGAAGGTTTTTGAGAAATCCGACCGGTAGTGGAAATTTTGATATCAAGGTCGGAATATGATTCAGAGAGTTGGAGCAGGTCCGTAATGTCGAATATGACTTGTGTGCAAAATTTGGGGTAAATCGGACGTGATTTGCTAGGTTTCGGCATCGGATGTGGAAGTTTTGAATTTCAAGTTCATAAAGTTTGAGTTTTAGTGCGATTCATGATTTCGGCATTGTTTGATGTAATTTGAGGCCTCGAGCAAGTCCGCATTATGTTTTGGGACAGGTTAGTGTAATTGGACGGTGTCGCGAGGGCCTCGGGGCGATCCTGGGTGGTTAACGGATCAAGTTTGGAGTTTGAAGAAGGCTGAGGTTGCTGGTGTCTGGTGTGACCGCACCTACAAAGATTTGGCTGCAGGTGCAGAGCCGCAGGTGCGGCTTTGGCGCCGCAGGTGCGAAGTTGGCTGGCTTGGCTGGGAGCGCAGGTGCGATGTAATTTCCACACTTGCGAAGGCGCATATGCGGACAGTGGGTCGCAGGTGCGGATCCGGCTGGAGGAAAAGGATGCCGCAGGTGCGGGCTCTTGGGCGCACATGCGGAAGCGCATGTGCGAAGATTGGATCGTAGGTGCGAAAAATAGCCTAGGCAGAATGTTTTAAAACCGAGATTTGTTGGCCATTTCTCTCATATTTCTTATGGATGGGGCGATTTTAGGAGAGCTTCAAGAGGTATTTGCATCATGCATTACTAGGTAAGTAATTTATTCATGCTTTTAAGTTAAATACAAGGTTTATGCATGGAACTAGACATAGAAATTAGTAGAAAATTGGGAAATCTTGAAGAAAACCTAGAAATTTGTATTTGGATTTTTAGCCACGAATTCGACCATGGAATTTAGATTAAATTGTATATTTGAGTTAGTAAAGCTATGGGTAGGGTATATCTTCGAGAAATTTCGGAATCCGGACACGTGGGCCCGAGGGCATTTTGATCAATTCACTGAGCGGAGTTGGGAAAGTATATAATTTTAATTTGTTACGAGTATTAGAATGAATTTTCATTGCTTTGCCCGTTATTTGGTACTTTTGGGGTGTTGTGCATCCATTGGAGTCGTCGGAAGGGCTTGGGAGCCGATTATGGAATTTCGGAGCGAGGTAAGTCTCCTTTCTAACTTTTTGAGGGGGAATTGTCCCCCTAGGTGAACTAATTAAGTATGTGCTACTATATGCGGGGGCTACGTACGCACGAGGTGATGGGAGCCCGTGTGTAGCTACTATTATGCCAAGTCTGGATAGTCTAGGTCCCACTAGCATGCCTTACCTGTTGTACATGTGATCCTGCCAATAATATTAGGCTGTTAATTCTATTGAATCGGTAATTGATTTCCTAAGAAGACTAGAGTCTACCTTTCTTAATTATCTAGAAAGATAATTGATTTCATCCGTGAATAATTGCACACCTGATAAGGTTATATTATTGAATATTATTAAACTTGGCAAATGAGTTTCAAAACAATGATTTAAAAGCTATTTTTCATGTTTTTCTAAGAAGAATTTTACCACTTTCCTGAGTAACTACTTTCTTGATAAAAATGCAGATTTATTATGTGAATACGTGTACATATGAGCACCTGAGTCGCAGGTATGATTCACGAGCAGGCTAGCCTTATTATTTTTATGTTGACTGCATCGCATGATCGATTTGCGAACAAGGAAAAAAATAGATGCATCTATGGTTTGAGCCGTTCGACCCTTTGGCAGTGCACAATTTATTATTGTTGGTTCGCGCCGTTCAACCCTCAGCATTGCTTGCGCATGATATTTACTGCATATTTGCTGTGATTTTACCTGATTACTGGCTTGTAAATCTTAAGTTGTCGACTGACATGACAGAGATTTAAAGTTATTAAAATTTTGGAAGAAGCTGTTCTTTCCCGTTGATAATTTTTAATTGATTAAATCATCCATGTTTGATTATTTGTTAATAAAATGACAAAGATATGAAGTGTTAAATGTGGAAGGGTTGTCATTAATTATTCCTGATCTTAATAAATTGTCTATGACATCCATGCTTAGTGTCTCACTTGAATATACTAGATTGACCTCTAGCAAGTGTCTAATTCGACCTCTCGTCACTACCTCTCTGAGGTTAGGCATGCGACTTACTGAGTATACGTTGTTTTCGTACTCATGCTACATTTGCTGTGCATTTTTATTGCACAGGTACCTTCATAGCGATGTGGCTGGCTTGGAGACTTAGGCGAGCTGCATCATCCGGAGGCGAATCCGCAGCTGACAGAGTCTCCCTCGTATTGTGTTACATTATTTTAATTTCCTTGTCCAATTGTATTTCGGACAAGCTTTATAGAAATTGTAAAATTCTTAGAAATTTCTCATGTACTTGTGACACCGGGTTCTAGGATGTGTATGGGATGTATTTTATAAAAATGGAATATTAAACTGTTGTATTTACTTAACGGATTTTGTATATTTATTACGTAACAAGTTAAAGATAATGATTTCAAAAGTGTTAAAATAGGAATCTATTTCAACTAACTAAAGATTGGCTTGCCTGACAGTGGTGTTCGGCGCCATCACGACCTTATGGATTTTGGGTCGTGACAACATGGTATCAGAGCACTAGGTTCTCTTAGGTCTCACGAGTCATGAGCAAGCCCAGTAGAGTCTTGCGGATCAGTACGGAGACGTCTGTACTTATCTTCAAGAGGCTACAGGGCTGTTAGAAGTACTTCCCTTCTTGATTCCTCATCGTGCTATTCGATTCCTTTGAGGCTTATGCCTATGTTTCTTCCTACTCAATCTTATACGTCACGAAGAACTTTCTATGAACCGGGACTTTGGGGAATTGAAATGGTGCTACTGATATGATGCAAGATGTTTTCCATGTGTAATTGGTTGGGGGATGTTGTTATGGCCCTGTAGAAGGATAAAATGTTATTTCAGCTCAGTAGCTGTGTTGCTGAGAGCCTTGAGGCTATGCTCAGATTGTTATGATGCTTGCGATTGGTTATCGCGCGATGTGAGTGGGGTGGTGGAATACTTGGCCATATGTTGGGGGTGATAAATGGCTTGAAGGGAGGTCTTCTCAGAGTGTGATTTCGAGATTTCGGTATTTTAGTTCCGGCAGAGGAAAGGCATTTGGATTATGAATGGTCCGGTTGGGGTTGATAATGTAGTAAAACTTGGTGTTTTCAAATAAGGTGGGATATTCACCTATGATGTGAGATCGTCATCATTGATCGAATGGAATGTGTTAAGTCTGTCGGTGCTATAGTTCTTCGGTTGCATTGGGTCAGAGTATTGTGAAGAAGTATTGAAGAAGTGGCTGTCAGAGACCGTGAGGGGTGGTGGTTCAGTACTGGATAAGTATTGATAACGAAGGAAGCTCGAGAAAGGTGATCCTCAGAGAGTTTGAAGTCGTGGCGAACTGCTGGATTAAGAACTACAGAGAATGATATTGAATTGAGTCAGCAATTGGGCAGCTTACGATGAAGGAAGATATGTGAAAAGTGCTAGGCGGTGGTTCCCTTTCTAAAAGGCCAGGTGTAAGGAACGGAGGCCAAGTAGTTGTTTAAAGGAATGAGTTTAACAAGTGGGAGAGTGGCAGCGTAGCATAGGAGTTCAGTGGTAAGATAGCTGCCTACCTTGAGGGAAAGTTTGAGAGTTTTTGTGGATGGTGATTGGGCCCACGAGCTTAAGTTGAAATATGGGTCATTTCGACGGAAGGTTGGATACAACAGAGAGGAGTTGTTGATATGAAGAAAGATTCAGTATAGCTTTGAATTAGAAGATATTTTCGCGCAATTAATGGATGTCCATGAGGAGCGGACGTACTAGTAAAATTGTTAAATGAAGCAGGGCGTAGGATGGGGTATTGATGTCGCAGAGAGTGTGCATTTCAACGTCGTTGGAAGGTGTCCATTGGTGATTTCCACAGGTGGGTTATCTCCGGTGAATAGGTTAGCGGTGGCATGGTTGGCAAGTTTCTGCGAGGGATTCTAGTAGCTATTCGGTAGGAGGCAGAATTTGTGAATGATGCTAGAGAATTTGAGTATTTAGGGAGTGCTGACAAGGGAATTTGGAAGAATTGGACGGATTGGTTGAGCAAGATCATGTTAACAAATGAGAAAGGATCTCAGCAGGGTCTAGAGTGGTGCAAGAAGTAGCTTCGGGCTAAGTGGGGGAGTCCCACCATCTGCATTTGGGTGGTAGGACTGTCTTCTCATGAGGTCGCGGATTGTCGGTGTGTTGGCAAGTTATTACAGCTAAGGGAAAAGAGTAAAATGGTAATTGTGCATGCTGGTCCTATCGGACCAGGGATAGGCTTTGAAAGATTCAGAATTTATGCTTAAGGCATAGGCGAGTTGTAAGGGTAGTGACTCAGTCACGTGCTTCATTGAAAAGGGTGTTCATGTGCTAGAAGAGCCTTGGAGTTGCTTGTATTCGGGACCAGTCAGAGTGGGTGACTCTCAATAGCGGTCCTAGTGAATTCAAAAGTTAATAATGCGGCATTTAAGGGTTAAAGGCAGCCGTATGATTAAGAATTGAGCTTTTGCAGCGTAATTCCTGAGAGAAGGAAAATGGTTGGAGTGTTCTATGATATGTTTCAACATGCATGATAGAATTGGAGGAGTGAGAGAAATAAACTCTAGGTTGTAGAAAGATTTTCAAGAGGGTATGAGATGGGTTGTGAGACTGAGACAACATGGTCTCGTAAATCAAGGTCACTCGGGATGAGTGAGAGTAGAGTTTTCTATGAGTTGGAGGAAGTTACTATTATTTCTGAGGCAATTAAAGATGATTAAAAGAAGATAGATTGATTAGCCATGGTTGAAATGGCACATGTGCCGAAGTGATCAGTTTCGTT
>ML439742.1:0-17724 GCA_005239525.1 Nicotiana knightiana | reverse complement strand
CTTCGGTTGCATTGGGTCAGAGTATTGTGAAGAAGTATTGAAGAAGTGGCTGTCAGAGACCGTGAGGGGTGGTGGTTCAGTACTGGATAAGTATTGATAACGAAGGAAGCTCGAGAAAGGTGATCCTCAGAGAGTTTGAAGTCGTGGCGAACTGCTGGATTAAGAACTACAGAGAATGATATTGAATTGAGTCAGCAATTGGGCAGCTTACGATGAAGGAAGATATGTGAAAAGTGCTAGGCGGTGGTTCCCTTTCTAAAAGGCCAGGTGTAAGGAACGGAGGCCAAGTAGTTGTTTAAAGGAATGAGTTTAACAAGTGGGAGAGTGGCAGCGTAGCATAGGAGTTCAGTGGTAAGATAGCTGCCTACCTTGAGGGAAAGTTTGAGAGTTTTTGTGGATGGTGATTGGGCCCACGAGCTTAAGTTGAAATATGGGTCATTTCGACGGAAGGTTGGATACAACAGAGAGGAGTTGTTGATATGAAGAAAGATTCAGTATAGCTTTGAATTAGAAGATATTTTCGCGCAATTAATGGATGTCCATGAGGAGCGGACGTACTAGTAAAATTGTTAAATGAAGCAGGGCGTAGGATGGGGTATTGATGTCGCAGAGAGTGTGCATTTCAACGTCGTTGGAAGGTGTCCATTGGTGATTTCCACAGGTGGGTTATCTCCGGTGAATAGGTTAGCGGTGGCATGGTTGGCAAGTTTCTGCGAGGGATTCTAGTAGCTATTCGGTAGGAGGCAGAATTTGTGAATGATGCTAGAGAATTTGAGTATTTAGGGAGTGCTGACAAGGGAATTTGGAAGAATTGGACGGATTGGTTGAGCAAGATCATGTTAACAAATGAGAAAGGATCTCAGCAGGGTCTAGAGTGGTGCAAGAAGTAGCTTCGGGCTAAGTGGGGGAGTCCCACCATCTGCATTTGGGTGGTAGGACTGTCTTCTCATGAGGTCGCGGATTGTCGGTGTGTTGGCAAGTTATTACAGCTAAGGGAAAAGAGTAAAATGGTAATTGTGCATGCTGGTCCTATCGGACCAGGGATAGGCTTTGAAAGATTCAGAATTTATGCTTAAGGCATAGGCGAGTTGTAAGGGTAGTGACTCAGTCACGTGCTTCATTGAAAAGGGTGTTCATGTGCTAGAAGAGCCTTGGAGTTGCTTGTATTCGGGACCAGTCAGAGTGGGTGACTCTCAATAGCGGTCCTAGTGAATTCAAAAGTTAATAATGCGGCATTTAAGGGTTAAAGGCAGCCGTATGATTAAGAATTGAGCTTTTGCAGCGTAATTCCTGAGAGAAGGAAAATGGTTGGAGTGTTCTATGATATGTTTCAACATGCATGATAGAATTGGAGGAGTGAGAGAAATAAACTCTAGGTTGTAGAAAGATTTTCAAGAGGGTATGAGATGGGTTGTGAGACTGAGACAACATGGTCTCGTAAATCAAGGTCACTCGGGATGAGTGAGAGTAGAGTTTTCTATGAGTTGGAGGAAGTTACTATTATTTCTGAGGCAATTAAAGATGATTAAAAGAAGATAGATTGATTAGCCATGGTTGAAATGGCACATGTGCCGAAGTGATCAGTTTCGTTAGTGTGATTGAGTTATGTGTGTGGTTTGCACAGTGTGTGCGAGGTTTGACGGCCGCCGTAACAGATTTGATTTGGGAGCATTCGAGTGCTATGGTCTGTCAGGTGTAGGCGGATCCGGAAGGTTTATGATGGTTCAGACCACTACTTAAGGATTTGCATGTATAGTGATCGTGGGAATTCACTCGTGTGTTGTGGTGGTTCTCTTGAATTGAGGTAATTAAAAGGTTTCTATATGATGAAGTGTTCACGCTATTAGTGGTTCATAAGTTATGATGGAATTCTTACGCTATCTCATATTGGCATGTTAGATGCAGTAAGCAGTATATAACTGGAAGTAAGGAATCGAGATTGCGGTTCGGTGTTAACAAGGATGTCATGAGCTCGGATGAGCAAGAAAAAGTGATTTGAAAGTTCAGAGTAAGCTGGTGTTATCTTTAGTGTCACCTGAGATCGATATTCGGTGAAAGAGGCTTTGTACCCTGGTTATGGGTTCTTGATTGGTTTTACAGTGTTAGTGAGGCCAGTGGTGGATGTGCAGATTGCTACCTTGTGTGGAAGGTCGTGGGAGCGTGACCACGGGAAGATTGTATGAGTGTGACATGTAGTCACTTAATGGGTTGAAGATTCGGACCGAGTATAAGGAAGTGCAACATTGCTTATTTGAGAATTTATGCCTGGAAGGCGTTCGGTTAAGTTCATTGTGGATTGTGGGGTGTTTGTCCCGGTTATTGGATCAGGGATCAAGTGCGATAAGATTATGTGAAATACATTAAAGGACAATTACCCTTATTAATTGGTAATGAGGTGATGATTCTAGTCAAGAGGGGATATTCAACGACCTATTAACTCGGCAGTTGATTATGAATTTCTACACACTTCCTTCGTTGTGATGGTATCGTCAGCAATATAGCCAGATGTATGTATATATATATTGTAACGTGCATTGGAAGCATCAGATTCGTGGAATCTTGGCTATTAAGAAGCATGGAGTGTCATTGTGGCCAAATGATGAATTATGCGGTGCATGGTGCTAATTCAGCAAAGGTATGCTGTCGTATTCTGGTATATCGTGTGGTAGTTGATACGGTGATTATATATTGGAAGCAGGCCTGACAGAGAATTTCAAGTGTTGGAGCTGGATTCTGAGCTTATTATATGGATAAAAGAACAAATCTTCAGATTTGATCAAGCTAATGTGCCCAACTGGGTTGTGGTAGCACGGGCAGGTGCACGAGGTGTTAATCAGTGATTTCAGATAACTCCAGAGCAGTTCTTAGCACGTTCGAGGATGAACATCGGTTTAAGTGGGGGAGAACGTAATGACCCGACCTGTCGTTTTGAGCTCTAGCGCGTCGTTCAGCGTTTTGAAGTCATGAGCAACTCCATTTCAGGTATTATGACTNCTGAGGCAATTAAAGATGATTAAAAGAAGATAGATTGATTAGCCATGGTTGAAATGGCACATGTGCCGAAGTGATCAGTTTCGTTAGTGTGATTGAGTTATGTGTGTGGTTTGCACAGTGTGTGCGAGGTTTGACGGCCGCCGTAACAGATTTGATTTGGGAGCATTCGAGTGCTATGGTCTGTCAGGTGTAGGCGGATCCGGAAGGTTTATGATGGTTCAGACCACTACTTAAGGATTTGCATGTATAGTGATCGTGGGAATTCACTCGTGTGTTGTGGTGGTTCTCTTGAATTGAGGTAATTAAAAGGTTTCTATATGATGAAGTGTTCACGCTATTAGTGGTTCATAAGTTATGATGGAATTCTTACGCTATCTCATATTGGCATGTTAGATGCAGTAAGCAGTATATAACTGGAAGTAAGGAATCGAGATTGCGGTTCGGTGTTAACAAGGATGTCATGAGCTCGGATGAGCAAGAAAAAGTGATTTGAAAGTTCAGAGTAAGCTGGTGTTATCTTTAGTGTCACCTGAGATCGATATTCGGTGAAAGAGGCTTTGTACCCTGGTTATGGGTTCTTGATTGGTTTTACAGTGTTAGTGAGGCCAGTGGTGGATGTGCAGATTGCTACCTTGTGTGGAAGGTCGTGGGAGCGTGACCACGGGAAGATTGTATGAGTGTGACATGTAGTCACTTAATGGGTTGAAGATTCGGACCGAGTATAAGGAAGTGCAACATTGCTTATTTGAGAATTTATGCCTGGAAGGCGTTCGGTTAAGTTCATTGTGGATTGTGGGGTGTTTGTCCCGGTTATTATGGTTGTTCTTGTGTATTATGAGAGGAAGTGGGTTAATATGGACCCAGGTAAAAGCTATCGGCCTAGTTCATTGCGAGCAGGATTAGCTTGAAGTGTGTGAATAGGCTTAAACAGGATTATGGGCTTCATGTGAGGCAGATGTGTTCATTTAAGTATAGTGCTCCTCAAGGAGGGGTGTTGGAATATTAGGTGATTGTTCTGTCTTCGTCAAATTCATGTTATATTATGATTGTGCCGTGTGAGTTGTGAAACGGCTTGATACTTTCTTATGTGTTGAGGTCCCGCATAGTGGGGATGTTATGTGAGCGGGATAGCTCTTGAGATCTAGAGTGTGTATATATATATATATATATATATATATATATATATATATATATACCTCAGTGGTGCTTGAGTTTTTGTAGAATATGGCTTTATCAGTCTCCCTAGGATGGTATTATGCACTTAGCGTGCTTATGATCGATATTCAGTATTTTGTAATAGTGAGCGATTCAGCTCCGTGTATCTTCTTATATAAATTTTATGTGTGGATCGGGTGGCACGTCGCCACGGGTATGTTATTTGGATCGGGTTGCACGCCACAATAGTGTTATGTTGATTACGGTCCCCTATATTTATTTTTCTTGTGTTTTACTTCCTATTCTCTGTGGAAAGTTCCTGTAAGTTGCGTGAGTTGAGTAGTCCCTTCCTGAGTCATTTCTTATGTATCATGTTCGGGTTGTGGCCTATTGGCGCGTTGTGGAGTCATGTGAGACTGTTGGTCATGTTTGGGGTGATTTGTTGTCTGAGCAGTTCATACTGGGTGAGACGAGATTATTGGATCAGGGATCAAGTGCGATAAGATTATGTGAAATACATTAAAGGACAATTACCCTTATTAATTGGTAATGAGGTGATGATTCTAGTCAAGAGGGGATATTCAACGACCTATTAACTCGGCAGTTGATTATGAATTTCTACACACTTCCTTCGTTGTGATGGTATCGTCAGCAATATAGCCAGATGTATGTATATATATATTGTAACGTGCATTGGAAGCATCAGATTCGTGGAATCTTGGCTATTAAGAAGCATGGAGTGTCATTGTGGCCAAATGATGAATTATGCGGTGCATGGTGCTAATTCAGCAAAGGTATGCTGTCGTATTCTGGTATATCGTGTGGTAGTTGATACGGTGATTATATATTGGAAGCAGGCCTGACAGAGAATTTCAAGTGTTGGAGCTGGATTCTGAGCTTATTATATGGATAAAAGAACAAATCTTCAGATTTGATCAAGCTAATGTGCCCAACTGGGTTGTGGTAGCACGGGCAGGTGCACGAGGTGTTAATCAGTGATTTCAGATAACTCCAGAGCAGTTCTTAGCACGTTCGAGGATGAACATCGGTTTAAGTGGGGGAGAACGTAATGACCCGACCTGTCGTTTTGAGCTCTAGCGCGTCGTTCAGCGTTTTGAAGTCATGAGCAACTCCATTTCAGGTATTATGACTCGTAGGCATGGTCGGAGTTGAATTTAGGGAAGTTCGGAGTCAAATTAGAAAGAAAATTCTCATTTCAGAAGCCTTAAGTTGGAGAAATTGACTAAGATTGGAATTTTAAGTAAACGACCTCCGAATTAGGATTTGAAGGTTCCAGCAGGTTCGTATGATGATTTCGGACTTGGGCGTATGTCCGGATCAGGATTTTGATAACTCGGGAGCGTTTTGGGCATATATTGTGGAAGTCAACATTTTGAAGAAATTTCCTAAGTCTGGGTTGAAGTGCATCTCATCGATATTGATGTCCGTTTGGGATTCCGATTCTGGGAATAGCTCCGTATGGTGATTCTGGAGTTGGGAGCACGATCGGAAGTGAATTCGGATGTCCGTAGGTTATTTTGAAGTCATTTGGCTTAAGATATAAATTTGAAGGTTTTTGAGAAATCAGACCGGAAGTGAAAATTTTGATATCAGGGTCGGAATGCGATTCAGAGAGTTGAAGCAGGTCCGTAATGTCGGATATGACTTGGGTGCAAAATTTGGGGTCAATCGAACGTGATTTGCTAGGTTTCGACATCGGATGTGGAAGTTTGGAATTTCAAGTTCATAAAGTTTGAGTTTTAGTGCGATTCGTGATTTCGGCGTTGTTTGATGTGATTTGAGGCCTCGATCAATTCTTCATTATGTTTTGGGACAGGTTGGTGTAATTGTATGGGGTCCCGGGGGCCTCAAGTGGATCCAGGTGGTTAACGGATCAAGTTTGAAGTCTGAAGAAGGTTGAGGTTGTTGGTGTCTGGTGTGACCGCACCTGCGAGGATTTGGCCGCAGGTGCGGATTTGGCGCCGCAGGTGCGAAGTTGGCTGGCTTTACTGGGAGCGCAGGTGCGATGTAATTTCCGCACCTACGAAGGCGCAGATGCGGACAGTGGGTCGCAAGTGCGGGCTCTTGGGCTCACCTGTGAAAGCGCAACTGCGAAAAATAGCCTGGGCAGAATGTTTTAAAACCGAGATTTGTTGGCCATTTCTCTCATATTTCTCATGGATGGGGCGATTTTGGTAGAGCTTCAAGAGGGATTTTCATCACGCATTACTAGGTAAGTAATTTCCTCATGCTTTTAAGTTAAATAGAAGGTTTATTCATGTAATTAGACATAGAAATTAGTAGGAAATTGGGAAATCTTGAAGAAAACCTAGAAATTTTTATTTGGATTTTTAGCCACGAATTCGAGCATGGATGTCACGACCCCAAATCCTTAACCGGCCGTGATGGCACCTATCGTGGAACTAGGCTAGCCAACAATCACATATTTACAGTTTCTTTAAAAAATCCCAACCAATTTCAATCATTTCATAAAATATACAACATTTACTAAATACATTAGGCCAATAAACAGTTCAACCAACCCCAAAACCCGGAGCCAACGTGTCATGAGCATCTAAGAGAGATAAGCCAAAAAGTATACTATTATAATATAAAACCTCCGAATAAATAGCTAGATACAACAAGAAGGGAAAACACAGATGCTGCGGACGCTGAACAACTACATCTATATCCCGCACTCCGGCTCCGCACGGAATATATAGCTAATGCTCGGTATCTGCACCTGAATCTGCACACAGGGTGCAAGGAGTAATGTGAGTACGGAAACTCAGTAGTAATGAATATAAATCAAGTCTAAGCAGCAAGGAAACACATAAAAATTAATGTCATCAATTCACAATATACACAACCTTTCTTTCCAACAGTATAGACATAGATATATGAAATCATCATGCCTTAAAACCAACTTCAGAAAAATCCTTTTGAAAAATGTATATTTTCAATAACTTCAAACCGAAAGATTTAGTATGAAAATGAAATTAATCATAAAGAGGCCCCTCGGGCAAAACATATTTCATAAGTTCAGACTGAAAGTGGCAAAATCATAAGTATCCCCTCGAGAAAAACATGTATCATAATTAGCCCCTCGGGCATGCCTCACAGTTACTCATAATCAGCCCCTCGGGCATACTTCACAGTCACTCATGCCTCCCAATAACTCATCACTCGGCACTCGGTGTACTCACTGGGGGTGTGCGCAGACTCCGGAGGGGCTCCTTTAGCCCAAGTGCTAATATCAAGCCACCCCGTGGCGTATCATATCCTCACAATCAGGCCCTCGGCCTCACTCAGCAGAACCTCTCGAAAGCCCCTCGGGCGAACCAGTAAAACGGGGTACTCGACCCAAAACATCATTTTTAAATCTCAAAGTAGTGTAAATCAGGCTGAGTTTCGACAAGAGTAAGCACAATGTGACTGAGTAAAATCATCAATAAAAAGTGAGGAAAACAACAGTAAAAAGCCTCCAAGAGGTCTAAACAGATCGGCACAAGGCCCCAAACACGGCTTATAGCCCAAATATTGCAAAAACCTTTAGAATATAATTTAACATAAGGTTTTGGGTAAAATATGCAACTCAATAGTTGTCGCGGAGAGGATCAAGTCCAATCCGAAAATCAGTGCGCGCCACATACTCGTCATTCGACATGTGCGCCATTCTAAAATCAGTGAGAAATATGAAGTCCGGGGTTTTATACCCTCAGGATAAGATTTATAACCATTACTTACCCCTAACGGGCCACAACACTAGTCCGCTATGCTCTTGCCCCTCCGAATCTAGCCAAAACCATTTTAATATCATCAATATATACTAAAAGAACACAACGCAATCGAAAACTATCAAATTATACAAGAATCTCGAAATTCGGCCAAACCGATCCCCCGGCCCACGCTTCGGAATTCGATAAATTTTACATCACTAGAAACCTCGACCTCCCACGATTCTACACATACCAAAAACACCACAACCAGACCACAATTGCCTACCCGAATTGCCAAATGAATTTTCCAATCCTCCACCCATTCTTCCCAACCTTTTCCTACTTTAATCCTTCAATTTACAAGCCTAATCCGAAAAAAATAGCATATAATCGACTTTAATAACTCGGGAACTTACCTCTTCTGAAGACCCACAAATTCTCTCTTCAAATTGCCTTCAAATGAGCTCCAACCGCATGCAACAATGGTGAAATGAATAAAATTTCACGGAGGACTCTTTTATACTGTTCTGCCCAGCAATTCCGCACCTCCGGACCTTTGATCGCACCTGCGGATCCGCACCTGCGGTCCCAGGTGCGCACCTGCGAAATCCCACTAACAGACCAATTCTCGCACCTGCGGCCACTTCTCCACACCTGCGGCTTCGCATGTGCGGCCAACTCTTTGCACCTGCAGACTCCTCCAGCCTAGCCTCCCTTCGCACCTGCGCATGGCCTTTCGCACCTACGACGTCGCACCTGCGGCTACCCATCAGCAGTTGCGGCCAACACCAAAAACTTACACCAGCAGCTATTTGCTGCATTTCTTAAGTTCAAAACTCCGCCAACCATCTGAAATCAATCCCGAGCCCCTCGGGGCCCAACCAAACATACCAACACACCCCATAGCATTATTCAAACTTAGTCGAGCCTTCGAAACACCAAAAACAACATGAAAACACCAAAATTACATCAAATTCAAGCCTATGAACTTTAAAACTTCCAAATATTGCCAACGACGCCGAAACCAACCAAAACACCTCCGATTGACCTGAAATTTTGCACACATACCCTAAATGACATTACAGACCTTTTCCAACTTCCGGAATCCCATTCCGACCCCGATAGCCTATTTTTCACTGCGGACCGAAAATCGCCAAAAACTAACTTTCACCAATTCAAGCCTAATTCTACATCGGACATCAAAACTTCATTCCGAACACGCTCCTAAGTCCCAAATCACCTAACGAAGTTATCCGACCCATAAAATACGCATTCCGAGGTCGTTCAACAATAAGTCAACTCTCATTTGACTTTTTCAACTATTAGGCTACTTTAGGAGACTAAATGCCAAAATTCTCACCATGACCACTCCGGACCCAAACCAACTGACCCAACACAACATAAACAAGCAAAGAAATATATGATAAATCAGAAATGGGGAAAACGGGATAAATCCCACGGAACGACCGACCGGGTCGTTACATCCTCCCCCTCTTAAACAAACGTTCGTCCTCGAATGGGTCTAGAAACACACCTGGAGTCTCAAATAAGTGAGGATATCTGACCCGCATCTCCCGCTCGGTCTCCCAGGTGGCATCCTCCACCGGATGCTCTCTCCACTGAACTTTCACTGAAACTATATCATTAGACCTCAACTTTCTGACCTGTCGACCCAAAATAGCCACTGGCTCTACCTCATATGACATATCACCCTCGAGCTGAATCGTGCTAAAGTCCAAAACATGAGATGGGTCACCAACATACTTCCGGAGCATCAAAACATGAAACACCGGATGAATACTTGATAAACAGGGAGGCATAGCAAGCCTATAAGCCACCTCTCCAACCCTCTGAAGCACCTCAAATGGCCCAATGAACCTGGGATTCAGCTTTCCCCTCTTCCCGAATCTCATAACACCCTTCATGGGCGACACCTTCAGCAACACCTTATCCCCATCCATGAAAGACACATCTCGGACCTTCCGGGCCGCATAACTCTTCTGCCTAGACTGCGCCGTGCAAAGTTGCTCCTAAATCAGCTTCGCCTTACCTAACGCATCCTGAACCAAGTCTGTGCCCAATAGCCTAGCCTCGCCCGGCTCAAACCAACCAACCGGAGATTTTCACCTCCTACCATATAAAGCCTCATATGGAGCCACTTGGATACTCGACTGATAGCTATTATTATATGCAAACTCCGCTAGTGGCAGAAACTGGTCCCATGAACCACCAAAGTCAATCACACAAGCACGCAACATATCCTCCAAAATCTGAATGGTACGCTCCGACTGCTCGTCGGTCTGAGGACCCAACTCTCTCTGTACGACTCTCCAAAACTGAGATGTGAACTAAGTACCTCTGTCGAAAATGATAGAAACTGGAACCCCATGCAATCGGACAATCTCCCTGATATAAATCTCAGCTAACCACTCCGAAGAATAAGTAGTACCAACAGGAATGAAGTGCGCGGACTTGGTCTGCCGATCCACAATAACCCATATAGCATCAAACCTCCTCTAAGTCCGTGGGAGTCCAACTACGAAGTCCATGGTGATCCGCTCCCACTTCCACTCTGGAATATCAAATCACTGAAGCAATCCACCTGGTCTCTGGTGCTCATACTTGACCTGCTGACAGTTGAGACACCGATCCACAAACTCAACAATATCTTTCTTCATCCGCCTCCACCAATAATGCTGCCTCAAATCCTAATACATCTTTGCGACACCCGAATGGATGGAATACCGCAAACTATAGGCCTCAGCTAGAATCAAATCTCGAAGCCTATCTACATTGGGCACGCAAATCTGGCCTGCATCCTAATAACCCCATCATTACCAATAACCACATCCCTGGCATCACCGCGATGGACCCTGTCCTGAAGAACAAGCAAATGTGGATCATCATACTGGTGTGCTCTAATCTGATCGTAAAGAGAAGACCTGGAGGCTACACAAGCCAATACCCACGGGGGATCTGATAGATCCAACCTCACCAACTGACCCGCTAAGCCCTGAACATCAAGGGCTAATGGCCGCTCTACAACTGGAAGGTAGGCTAGACTCCCCAAACTCTCTGCTCTACGACTCAGGGCATCGTCCACTACATTGGCCTTCCCCGGATGATATAAGATAGTGAGGTCATAATCCTTGAGAAGCTCTAACCATCTCCTCTGACGCAAATTCAACTCCTTCTGCCTCAGCAGATACTGCAAACTACGATGATCATTGAAAATCTCACACTGCACTCCATACAAATAATGCCGCCAAATCTTTAAAGCATGAACGATGGCAGTTAACTCAAGATCGTGCACTGGATAATTCTTCTCGTGCACCTTCAACTGTCTAGACGCGTAGGCAATCACCCTACCGTCCTGTATCAATACCGCTCCCAAGCCAACTCTAGAAGCATCCTAATAGACTGTGTAAGAACCCGAATCAGTATCCAAAACTAGTACCGGAGCTGTGGTCAATGCTGACTTGAGCTTCCAAAATATATCCTCACACTCATCAGACCATCTGAATGGAGCACCCTTCTGGGTCAATCTGGTCAAAGGCGAATCTA
Organism: Nicotiana knightiana; assembly: GCA_005239525.1. Taxonomy (NCBI): domain Eukaryota; kingdom Viridiplantae; phylum Streptophyta; class Magnoliopsida; order Solanales; family Solanaceae; genus Nicotiana; species Nicotiana knightiana. The sequence goes on along the minus strand of ML439742.1, from coordinate 6,292 downwards.
TAGAAGAGAATCCCTCCACAAAGCGACGGTAATATCCCGCCAAACCAAGGAAACTCCTAATCTCTGTAGCTGAGGACGGTTTGGGCCAACTCTGCACCGCCTCTATCTTCTTCAGATCAACCTAAATACCCTTACTAGACACCACGTGTCCCAAGAAAGCTATCGAACCAAGCCAAAACTCACACTTGGAAAGTTTTGCATAAAGCTTCTCCTCCCTTAACCTCTGTAACACAACTCTCAAATGATGAGCATGCTCTTCCTGGCTACGAGAATAAACTAGGACGTCATCAATGAACACAATGACGAAATAATAAAGGTAAGGCTGAAACACGCTGTTCATCAATTGCATGAACACAGCTGGGGCATTGGTCAGCCCAAATGACATAACCAGGAACTCATAATGACCATATCTGGTCCTGAAAGCAGTCTTCGGAATGTCAAAATCCCAAATCTTCAACTGATAACACCCAGATCTTAAGTCAATCTTGGAGAACACTCTAGCTCCCTGAAGCTGGTCAAACAAGTCATCAATACGGGGAAGAAGATACCGGTTCTTCACTGTAACTCTGTTCAGCTGCCGATAATCAATACACATACGCATGGAACCATCCTTCTTCTTCACGAACAACACTGGTGCACCCCAAGGTAACACACTGGGCTGAATAAACCCCTTATCTAGGAGTTCCTAAAGCTGTCCTTCAATTCCTTTAGCTCCGCTGGTGCCATACGATAGGGTGGAATAGAAATAGGCTGGGTGCCTGACACCAAGTCAATATCAAAATCAATATCCCTGTCAGATGGCATGCCTGTCAGGTCTGCAGGAAACACGTCCAAAAACACAGACCACTGGAACCGAATCAATAGCGGGAGTCTCACCACTAACATCCCTCACAAAGGCCAGATAAGATAAACACCCTTTCTCAACCATGCACTGAGCCTTCAGGTAGGAAATCACCCTGCTAGGCATATACTCAGAAAAACCTCTCCACTCAACCCTCGGACACCCTGGCATAGCTAAGGTCATGGTCTTAGCGTGACAATCAAGAACAACATGACACGGGGATAACCAATCTATGCCCAATATCACATCAAAATCGACCATGCTGAGAAACTGTAGGTCCACTCGGGTCTCCAGACCCCCAATAGATATCATGCACGACCGATACACACTGTCCACAACAACAGTATCGCCCACCGGAGTCGACACATGAACAGAGGTGACTAGAGACTCACGGGGCATACCCAGAAAACATGCAAAATATGAAGAAACATAGGAATATGTAGAACCAGGGTCAAATAAAACCAAGGCATCTCGACAACAGACTGGGACAATACCTGTGATCACGGCATCTAAGGCCATAGCATCTGGTCTGGCTGGAAATGCATACATGCGAGCCTGACCTCCCCCTACTCGACCTCCCCCTCTAGGGCAGCCTCTGGCTGACTAACTACCGCCCCTGGCTGCCTGGGCGGGTCGTGAAGTAACTGGAGCTGACGCCGAGGGTTGGACCCTCTACTAAGAAGAATCACCAGGACGACGGGGACACTGCCTCCACATGTGCCCGGACTCTCCACACTCAAAACAACTCCCTGGAGCTGGAGGCGGGGACTGATAGAAACCCCTGGCACCAGAACAGTCACTGGAAGACTCATGCATAGGAGAACTCTGAACTGGGGGTGCTCGAGCTGCACTCTGAACTGGGAGAGCACCAAATGAAGTACGACCTAACTGAGGACCACGGGGACTATGCTCCGAAGACGCACCACTATACGCTGGGCGGGCTGACTGAGGAGGCCTGAATGAACGGCCCCTACCCTTCTGAAACTGCCCCCTGAAGGGAGCACCACTAGAACTGCCCGAACCACGAGGCCTCTTAGCCTCCCTCTCCTCCCGCTCGTGGCGGTGAACCAACTCAATATCTCGGGATATGTCAACAACCTGCTCGAATGAAGCACCTGATACTCTCTCCCGAGTCATAAATAGCCGGAGCTGATAAGTAATACCATCTACAAACCTCCTCAGCCTCTCCCTATCAGTAGGGACAATCTCAGTAGCATGCTTAGCCAACTCGAAAAACCTCATCTCGTACTGAGTAACTGATAACTCTCCTTGGCGCAGCTGCTCAAACTGCCTGCGCTGCTCCTCTCTGTGGGACTAAGGAACATACTTCTCCAAAAATATCGTGGAGAACTGCTGCCAGGTGAGAGGTGCTGAACCAACCGGCCGACGCCTCTCGAATGACTGCCACCAAGTAAAGGCAGCACCCGGAAACTGAAATATAACAAATGAGACTCCACTGGTCTCCAAAATACCCGCAGTAGGTAGTATCCTCTAGCACTTATCTAGAAACCCTTGGGCATCCTCGCCCTATGTACCGCTGAAAGTCGGAGGCTGAAGTCTGCTGAACCTCTCCAACCTGCGTTGCTCGTCCTCAGGCATAGCAGGGACCACATAATACTGGACCGGAGCAACTGGCTGAGCTGGGGCTTCTCCCGGTGCCTGAATACCCCGTACATCCTGCTCTGGTGTCCGGGCAGCTGGAGTCTGATTGCCTCCCCCGGCCTGAGTTGTGGTGGCAGTAGAAGACATGGCGACTGCCTGAGCCAAACTGGTGCACACTGTCAATATCTGAGACAGGGTCTCCTAAAGACCTGAAATAACAATAGGCACTGCCGGTGCCTGAGCCCTTACCACTGTGGTACTGTCCCGGCTGCTGCGCGCGCTGGCCCCTACCTCTACCACAGCCTCGACTGCGACCTCGTCCTCTCGCTGGTCTAGCCGGTGTATGGTCACCCTAATCGATATTGCATGTCCTCACCATCTGTGAGAGAATGAAACAACGCAAGTTTAGATTTCAAGAATAAATAGATTAGCATGAAAGAGTTCAAGAAAGATAGAAATGTTTCCGAAGAGTTCGGCAGCCTCTCGAAGATAAGTACAAATGTCTCCGTACCGATCCGCAAGACTCTACTAAACCTGCTCATGACTGTCGAGTCCTATGTAACCTAGGCTCTGATACCAAACTGTCACGACCCCAAACCCTAAACTGGCCGTGATGGCGCCTATCGTGGAACTAGGCTAGCCAACAATCACATATTTACAGTTTCTTTAAAAAATCCCAACCAATTTCAAACATTTCATAAAATATACATAATTTACTAAATACGTTAGGCCAATAAACAGTTCAACCAACTCCAAAACTTGGAGCCAACGTGTCATGAGAATCTAAGAGAGATAAGCCAAAAAGGTATACTATTATAATACAAACCTCTGAATAAAAAGCTAGATACAACAAGAAGGGAAAACAGAGATGCTAATGCATGGTATCTACACCTANAGAGAATGAAACAACACAAGTTTAGATTTCAAGAATAAATAGATTAGCATGAAAGAGTTCAAGAAAGATAGAAATGTTTTCGAAGAGTTCGGCAGCCTCTCGAAGATAAGTACAAATGTCTCTGTACCGATCCGCAAGACTCTACTAAACCTGCTCATGACTGTCGAGTCCTATGTAACCTAGGCTCTGATACCAAACTGTCACGACCCCAAATCCTAAACTGGCCGTGATGGCACCTATCGTGGAACTAGGCTAGCCAACAATCACATATTTACAGTTTCTTTAAAAAATCCCAACCAATTTCAAACATTTCATAAAATATACATAATTTACTAAATACGTTAGGCCAATAAACAGTTCAACCAACTCCAAAACTTGGAGCCAACGTGTCATGAGAATCTAAGAGAGATAAGCCAAAAAGGTATACTATTATAATACAAACCTCTGAATAAAAAGCTAGATACAACAAGAAGGGAAAACAGAGATGCTGCGGACGCTGAACAGCTACCTCTATATCCCGCACTCCGGCTCCGCAAGGAATAGATAGCTAATGCATGGTATCTACACCTGAATCTGCACACAGGGGTGCAGGTAGTAATGTGAGTACGCCAACTCAGTATTAATGAAAATAAATCAAGTTTAAGCAGCAAGGAAACACATAAAAATTAATGCCATCAATTCACAATATGCACAACCATTCTTTCCAACAGTATAAACATAGATATATGAAATCATCATGCCTTAAAACCAACTTCAGAAAAATCCTTTTGAAAAATGTATATTTTCAACAACTTCAAACCGAAAGATTTAGTATGAAAATGAAATAAATCATAAAGAGGCCCATCAGGGAAAACATATTTCATAAGTTCAGAGTGAAAGTGGTAAAATCATAAGTAGCCCCTCGGGCAAAAACATGTATCATAATTAGCCCCTCGGGCATGCCTCACAGTCACTCATAATCAGCCCTTCGGGCATACCTCGCAGTCACTCATGCCTCCCAATAACTCGTCACTTGGCACTCACTGTGCTCACTGGGTGTGTGTGCAAACTCCGGAGGGACTCCTTTAGCCCAAGCGCTAATATCAAGCCACCTCGTGGCGTATCATATCCTCACAATCAAGCCCTCGGCCTCACTCAGCAGAACCTCTCAAAAGCCCCTCGGGTGAATTAGTAAAACGGGGTACTCGACCCAAAACATCATTTTTAAATATCAAAGTAGTGTAAATCAGGCTGAGTTTCGAAAACAGTAAGCACAATGTGACTGAGTGAAATCATCAATAAACAGTGAGGAAAACAGCAGTAAAAAGCACCCAAGGGGTCTAAACATATCAGCACGAGACCCCAAACACGGCTTATAGCGCAAATATTGCAACAAACTTTAGAACATAATTTAACATAAGGTTTTGAGTAAAATATGCAACTCAATAGTTGCCACGGAGAGGACCAAGTCCAATCCGAAAATCAGTGCGCGCCACATACTCGTCATCCGACATGTGCGCCATTCTAAAATTAGTGAGAAATATGAAGTCCGGGGTTTCATACCTTCAGGACAAGATTTACAACCATTACTTGCCTCTACCGGGCCACAACAGTAGGCCGCTATGCTCTTGCCCCTCAAATTGGCTCCGGATTGCTCCGAATCTATCCAAAACCATTTTAACATCATCAATATATACTAAAGGAACACAACCCAATCGAAAATTATCAAATTATACAAGAATATCGAAATTCGGCCAAACCCGAGCCTCAGGACCATGCCTCAGAATTCGATAAATTTTACATCACTAGAAACCTCGACCTCCCACGATTCTACACATACCAAAAATACCACAATCGGACCACAATTGCCTACCCAAATTGCCAAAAGAATTTTCAATCCTCCACCCATTCTTCCCAACCTTTTCCTACTTTAATTCTTTAATTTACAAGCCTAATCCAAAAAAAATAGCATAGAATAGACTTTAATAACTCGGGTACTTACCTCATCTGAAGTCCCACAAATTCTCTCTTCAAATTGCCTTCAAATGAGCTCCAACCGTATGCTATAATGGTGAAATGAATGAAATTTCACGGAGGCCTCTTTTATACTGTTCTGCCCAGCAATTCCGCACCTGCGGACCTTTAATCGCACCTGCAGTCCCAGGTGTGCACCTGTGAAATCCTACTAACGGACCAATTCTCGCACCTGCAACCACTTTTCTGCACATGCGGCTTCGCAGGTGCGGCCAACTCTTCCCACCTGCAGACTCCTCCTGCCTAGCCTCCCTTCGCACTTGCGCATGTCCTTTCGCACCTGCGACATCGCACCTGCGACGTCGCACCAGAAACTTACACCAGCAGCCATTTACCACATAATCCTGGACCGGAGCAACTGGCTGAGCTGGGGCTTCTCCCGGTGCCTGAATACCCCGTACAACCTGCTCAGGTGTCCGGGCAGCTGGAGTCTGATTGCCTCCCCCGGCCTGAGTTGTGGTGGCAGTAGAAGACATGGCGACTGCCTGAGCCAAACGGGTGCACACTATCAATATCTGAGACAGGGTCTCCTAAAGACCTGAAATAACAATAGGCACTGCCGGTGCCTGAGCCCTTACCACTGTGGTACTGTCCCGGCTGCTGCGCGCGCTGGCCCCTACCTCTACCACAGCCTCGACTGCGGCCTCGTCCTCTCGCTGGTCTAGCCGGTGTATGGTCACCCTAATCGATATTGCTTGTCCTCACCATCTGTGAGAGAATGAAACAACACAAGTTTAGATTTCAAGAATAAATAGATTAGCATGAAAGAGTTCAAGAAAGATAGAAATGTTTTCGAAGAGTTCGGCAGCCTCTCGAAGATAAGTACAAATGTCTCTGTACCGATCCGCAAGACTCTACTAAACCTGCTCATGACTGTCGAGTCCTATGTAACCTAGGCTCTGATACCAAACTGTCACGACCCCAAATCCTAAACTGGCCGT
>ML439741.1:80403-94487 GCA_005239525.1 Nicotiana knightiana | reverse complement strand
TATGAACTTCCAGCATATTATGCTGGAACTCCAACACGCGGAAAGTTTCAGCATAATATACTGAGCACCTGTGTATGAACTTCCAGCATATTATACTGGACTGCAGTATAATATACTGGAGCAGTATACTTATGCTGGAACTCCGGTATAATATACTAGAGTTCCCACATACTTTGCTGGAACTCCAGTATATTCTGCTGGATTATTTTTTGGATTTTGAACTGTGTTTTCGTTCAAATTTATCTTTACATGAAAAGTGGCTAAATTTCGGTTACTTTTAAAAATGTGGCTATTTTTGACTGACCACTTGTAAATATGGCTATTTTTGAATTTCTTCCAAAAAAATTATACTGTTTGAGAACACAAGATACTATTTGCACAAATAACCACTTTTGTGGCCTTATAGTTAGAAGTTGATCAGTTTTCAAAAGTAAACCATCAGTTTGAAGTTCGAAATGTGTCACTTTATCTGAAGCTTATAATTCAAAATAAATTAATACTGGGACCACTCTTCTAACTTCAAAAACGTGGCAAACTTCTTAATTTTAGGTAATTAGTTAAGGTTTTGTTAAGAACCAAAATAAATATCACTAGGTAAACTCTATTTGTTTGTTAACTTAGTATCTTTTTTATTATTGATTATTTTTTAGGACTTTAATATATGTCTAAACCTGCTTGTATAAAAGTCTTGATTTGCCACTACTTAAAAGCAACAACTATTTATTGGTTATTTATATACGATCTATAAATATTTTAATTATTTTTGCAGTGATGTTCAAGAATGATTTAGAATTTTATTATGATATTTATTTTTAGATTTAATCGATATTTGTTCGTGTGTATTTACCGCACCGTTAGAGCTAATTTTCTTTCCAGCTATTTTATAAAAAGAATTTGTTCTTTTATTTGAGGCCTTTTAAACACATAATATTAAGAGCAAATTTTATTTGTAGCCGGCCGGTAAAAACTATTATCATTCGCTAGTTATGAATTGATTCATATAATTTATAACCCCAAATAAATTGTAGTTGCTAGCCTAAATTGGTCTTCCTCGCATACCGACAAATGTAAAACCTAAATCGGTAATACTGGTTAACAGTAATGGCCGTCAACTGGATTTGTCGAGCATGAATGTGGCTACGAGGATGAAAATTGTTTTGACAAATCCGACAGCTACGGTGGCGAGCAACTTGTCATGATCAGATTTATTCCTCGCTTTTCCAAAAATTCCCGGTCTATACAAAATGACGGCGTCGATTTCACTTGCTTGCTGAAAAAAATGAATTCTGATGCCGGTGAGTGGTATGTGATGGACGACCGGCGTTGGGGGGAAGATCAATTCGCGCCATATGTTGCTGCCTTTTGGCATTTTGGTACTTCAACTATGTCGTTCATTGCAATGTTCCTGTAATGCCGGCGGCTTCTTTAACATCAGCGAGTTGTAACGGAACTTCTTCTAATGAATCAGAGGTTTTGTTCAAAACTCCCGTTGCATCGCCGAGTCGACCTTGCATTACACTTTATATATATATAATTTATACATCGTAGAACAGTCTATATAATTTGAATACACAAAAGTGTTCGGGATACATTAATGATATATTATGGATGCATTGCAAGATGCACGATACACTCTATATATAAATTTTGATGCAATATATATACTAAATAGACTGTCACTATACAAAATATATACTAAAATAGACTGTCACTGTACAATTTATATACAATAGACTGTCAATATACAAAATATATACAAAATAGACTATCACTATACAAAAATATACTAAATAGACTGTCACTATACAATTTATATATAATAGATTATCACTATACAAAATAGACTGTCATTATACAAAATATATACTAAATAGACTGTTACTATACAAAAAATATACAAAATAGACTATCACTATAAAATAAATATACAAAATAGATATTTTGGGCTATAGATGTAATATGTTTGGGCCGAAGGGCCATTTCGTGTCAGTGAAAAAAAAAAAACACGGACTACTAAAATTTTGAGGGGAAAGTGCACAGTTAGCCACTAATTTAGAGATGTATTTACTCTTTAGCTACTGTTAAGAATATATTTACCATATAGCCAGTGCTTAATAAATTTTTATCCGTCCGGACGAAAATACCCCTGTACTAGACATGGTGCTGTGTGAATATTAAGGATACGGTGTCCTTAATTTCATGAATGTTGTGTAAACATTAAGGACATGTGTCTTAAATCTCCAATTTTTTAGAGGAACTTCTGTAATGGCAGCTATATAATATAAATTGTGTAATTCAAGAAACCTGTTCAGTTCCATTTATAAGGGAAAACAAACTTTGAGTATCTTTCTACTGGGTTTGTTTGTATGATTGTATCTCTTTGTTTGTTCCTCGTGCTTTATCTTTTTTGTTGTTCGCTACATTCTCCTTTGTTGGATTCATGAGAATTAAAGCTTCAAATTTATCAGGTCTATTCCTTTCGTTGTAATTGTTTGTGGCTTTTTGGACGGTCATTAAAAGAACCATCAATGAAATTGCACTTTTCGTTGTTAAAATTTTAGGACATTATGTCCTTAACTTTATATGTGCAGTGCACATATTAAGGACATGACGTCTTTAACTTTGTGTGTGCAGTGTAAATATTAAGGACATGACGTCCTTAACTTTATGTGTGCAGTGTAAATGTTAAGGATATAATGTCTTTAACTTGTATTTGCACCTTCTGTTGTTAAATTTTAGGATGTCATGTCCTTAACTTCATATGTGCAGTGTAAATGTTAAGGACATGGTGTCCTTAACTTCATGTGTGCAGTGTAAATGTTAAGGACATATTGTCCTTAACTTTATGAGTGTTGTGTAAATATTAAGGACACGGTATCCTTAACTTCATGAGTGTTGTGTAAATAATAAGGACATAGTGTCCTGTATTTGTACATTTCGTTGTTAACCTTTAAGATATCATGTCCTTAACTTCAGATGTGCAGTGTGAATGTTAAGGACATTGATGTCCTTAATATTTACACGGCATTCATGAAGAAAGGATAAAAACGTCTTTTCGTATTAATTTTAATAAAGTAACGTCTATTTTTGCTCAACATTAAAAATATTAGATAAAAACTAAATATCATAATAAAAAGTGACTATCACAAGTTATTTCTATAAATTTTGAGTGGCTACAGAGGATAGTTTTCCCTAATATATATTAATCTCTCCTCCTAATCTAACGATTTTAAATTCTCAATTCGCATATAAAAAGTAAATAAAAAAAGTTGAGTACAAAGAGACTGTAGTGGACACCCACCTGTGGACCCATGCAAATAATTCTTTGAATGTGAATTGTTTATCTATATTCATTTTAATTTGCAAATGCATGTATCATAAGTGGATTATTTTTCCACGTCTTGTGGAAAACGATTGTCCACCACTGGATTGTCTCTTTAGGATTGTGATGGCAAAAGGATCTAAATTGGAATATTTGGATGAAGGTACAATAATACAAAGATGGTCAAAAAAAAAATATTGAAAAATTATCCGAACCATACCAATACCGATACCGAAAAAAAATCGAGATAATTGACGGTTTTGAAAAGTCTAATTTTGATTATATAAAATGAAAAACCGAAAAAATAATATGGTACAAACTTTATGAAATAATCTGGCGAACCGAACCATTGACACCCATGCTTGTATATTATTTAGATAAAGAATAAATTTTGTTAAATGGAATACTGTAATTTATCAATATATTTTTAACAATTTGTTTTTCTAGTTATTGATCCTAAATGCATTGGGTAAACTTAAAAAAGATATGATGCATAATATTGATTTAAGCATCTTTTTCCTATATTAAATATATCCTCTATTTCAATTTTTTTGAACTTTTTCCGAGTAAGAATATTAAATTGGCTATTTTACATCGGACATAAATTGAAATACTCTCAAATACATATTAAAAACTATATAAAAAATACTCTCAAATAATAGTAGGTTCATTATTTTTTTGAAACAAAGGGAATAAAATAGTAAAGCTGATAGGTTAGAAAGCACGAAGCACGTGGAAGATCGAATAGTTGTAGAAAAGTATTAGGACAAATAAAGAAACTTAGCAAAGTGATTCAAATAAACAAACAATTTTTTTTTTAAAAACAACTTTTTATTTGTTGTTAGGTTCCCACTTCAATTAGAGCTAACTTATTCAGATTCACGTCGATCTATTAAAAAGAGAAGCATTCCCGATTAAAAAAAAATCATATATTGGACTTGAACTAATGATAGAGGCGGAGTCAAAATTCGAAGTTGATAGGTTCGAGATTCTATCTTTTTTTATGTTATTGGGTTCTAAAATAAAAATGTGTACCTATTCAATGAATTTTTTAAGACAAATATGGTTGGGACTAGTTTGGCCGAACCCGTTGTCGAAACTCTAGCTTCGCCCCTAACCAAAGATCTTTAATTAATCCATCTCGCCACCATCTTTAGTGGTATTTATTTACTTATCATGTTAGCAAAAGACCATGTCTCAATCATGTTGAGTTAGTCCACAATAAATATTTATCTGAAGTTCAAGCTTGAAAATGGAGTTTATTTTTTAAATGGAAAAGAAACAACATGAGTTGATAAAAATAGTAATAAATTTCTGAAATGAAGAAAAAAAAAGTACTCCAAGTTCCAAACAACAAGAGACAGGTGTAACATTCATTTATTGCTCCGTCTTCTCAGTTATTGCTCTCTTGTTAGAAAAGCAAAAGCTTTCCCGAAGATAAACATTTGATCTCCGACAGAACAAAACATAGAAAAAAATTACTGCTGTTTTTTGAAGTGTTCAAGTCCTTTCTTGGAGTGTTTTAATTTAATTTTGAAATTAAGAAAAATGTTTGGGAGGGAGTGTTGTAGCTGGGATAGTGTATGTGATTACTACAATGTTGAACCACAGCGTTTTGATTTGCCTTCACCCCTTCCACAATGGCCTCAAGGTATGTTTTGAATTTTCTTCTCCAGTTGTCCTATTATCTTTAACAGAAGCTCTGTTTCAGTCACTTCTCTCTCTCTCTCTCCACACCCTCTTCAGTTCTATGATTGACTTTGAGTGAGAAATTCATCTTCTTCTGTATATATAAAGTTCACATTTTTATGTGCAAGAATCTATGAAAAGTGAATATTTCAGCATTTATGTGGAAAGGAAAACTTTGAATTTATTGAACAATTTACCTAAATAGCCGTTAACCCAACCGCCTAAACTACAAAATGGCCGATCAATGTATAATATTAGTCCATGTATAGTATGTGTATAGTCTATGTATATTTGTGTAAAGGTCCCATTTTTAATCTGGATAATAATTTTTTTTCTGGTGGTGGTGTTGAAAGTCCTTTTGCTTCTATTTGTATTTTGATTTTTGGTTTGAGGATAAAGATCCTATTATTAAAATGATGTCCCATTTTAATATATGCTGACACAACAACATACTCAATGTAGTCTCGTCTCACGAGTGGGATCTAGGGAGCATAGAGTGTACACAGGCCTTAACCCTGCCTTAAAAAACGCAAAGAGGTTGTTTCCAGAAGATCCTCGACTCGGCAAAAGGGAGAGGGGAGAGAAATACATGCTGACACAAGGGGCCTAAAAAACTACGTTGCTCCGATACTCCAAAAATACCGCCGAGTGTGTGTTGGATCGACATGTGGCTGACAGTACTTTTGAAGGATCTGAGCAACATAGCTAAAAACAAACACTTTTTGACAGTAACAATTCTGCTATAGTTTCTCAGTTTGCTAATGGGAATATTGTCCTTGTAGGTAAAGGATTTGCTACAGGAAAAATATGCCTGGGTGAAATTGAAGCTGTTCAAATCACAAAGTTTAAGAAAATTTGGGGTTGTAGCCCATTGTTTGGAAAATCAAAATCAGTCTCATTCTATAAACCAGATGAAATTCCACAAGGATTTTCAATTCTTGGCCACTACTGTCAGCCAGATGGTGAGAACATAACAGGCTATATTCTTGCAGTCAAAGATTTATCTGGTGATCAGAAGCAAAAAATTTCATTTCGAGATTCGACTTCCAAGCTTCCTGCTCTTAAAATGCCATTGAACTACACTTTAGTGTGTAGCGAGAACTCCCTTTATAATGAAACTGGTTACATTTGGCTTCCTAATGCACCAATTGGTTATAAACCAATGGGCTTTGTGGCTACTGCTGAACCTAATGAACCAAATGTTGAAGAAGTTAGATGTGTCCGCGCTGATCTTACAGAAAGTTGTGAGGCTTGTGAAGTTGTTTTTAGTTCAAATTCTCTTTTTCCAAAGAACCGATTTCAAGTTTGGAAAACAAGACCCTGCACGAGGGGCATGTTGTGTAAAGGGGTTTCGGTTGGGACATTCTTTTGCAGTACAAGATTCACTAAAGGAGATGAACTCAGCATTGCATGTTTGAAAAATCTTGATTCATCTCTAAAGGCAATGCCCAATCTTGAGCAGGTTCATGCACTTATTAAGCACTATGGACCAACTGTTTACTTCCATCCAGATGAAATTTACTTGCCCTCATCAGTTCAATGGTTCTTCAAAAATGGAGCCCTTCTATTTAAAGATGGGAAGGACAATGGTATAGCGATCGACTCTAAAGGCTCAAACTTACCAGCTGGAGGACAAAATGATGGTAAATATTGGCTTGGTTTGCCGATTAAAGATGTTGAAAATAGACACACTGTCAAATGTGGTAATATTGAGACCGCGGAGCTCTATGTGCATGTTAAACCGGCTGAAGGAGGAACGTTTACTGATATTGCAATGTGGGTTTTTTGCCCCTTTAATGGACCGGCTACCCTTAAAATAAGTTTGTTGAATCTAGCCATGAATAGAGTAGGCGAGCACGTTGGTGATTGGGAGCATTACACTCTTCGTATTAACAACTTTTCAGGGGAGCTCTGGTGTGTCTATTTCAGTGAGCATAGTGGTGGTGAATGGGTTGATGCTCGTAACTTGGAGTTCATCGATGGGAACAAGTCAATAGTATATGCATCAAGAAATGGACACGCGAGTTTCCCACATCCTGGCTGTTACCTTCAAGGCAATACAAAGATTGGTATCGGAGTGAGGAACGATTGTGCAAGAAGCAAATACTATATTGACTCGAGCAGTAAATATCAAATTATCGCTGCTGAGTATCTTGGAGAAGGAATTGTTGCAGAGCCGCCTTGGCTACAGTACATGAGGGAATGGGGTCCAACCATTGAATACAAATCAGGATATGAAGTTGACAAGATAATCAACCACCTTCCTTCTTTTTTTAGAATTTCAATGGAGAGTCTTGTTGAGCTATTTCCAACTGAACTTTATGGTGAAGCAGGGCCAACAGGACCAAAGGAAAAGAATAACTGGTTTGGAGATGAAAGGTGGTAGGTAAAGGCGAATCCAGGATCTAAATTCAAATACGTTCCAAACAAGTATGGTCTTATCATATGAACACATTTTAATTTCTTTTGCATATGTATACATGCTTCGAGCCAAAAACCAATAGGTTCATTTGAACTCTCGGATCCACCTCTAGTGGTAGGTCTTTCAGCGGCGGTTTTGGAATTCTTAGAATTGCTCAATGTTGTGCATGAGTTGAGCAGCTATTTGTATTATGTTCGATCCCCACTATTTCTTGTATATGGAGAGGAGGAAGCTATTATAAACAGTAGAAAGTTCAGGTTCAAATGAAGAACCATTCTTTATCAGTTATATTTAAGTCCAAAGCAGTATGATTGACATTGGTTGCTGATCAAGTCCAACTGCTTTGCAAAGTGTAACAGCAGTTGTAAATGTATATGCTTCCTGCATTAGTTTGTAGGTTGTATTATGTGCAAAAACCAAGAGATTTAGAAGGCAAAGTTGGGAAAAAGCAGCAAGGCTTGAAACTGTGAGAGTAAATGTAAAATTAGACTGTTATTGCTCTTTGTGTGAAATTAAAACTCTTGAAACCCTTTATGTCCAATAGATATTTTCAAGCTTTTACAACTGGTTTGAATGGTTCTTACCTACTGTATTCTATTGTATTGTTATTTTAAATATACTATTTATTTTGATTAATACTTAAATTTTATTGTATCATATTGTTAAATTCGCCATTACGTAACGATAACAAGTACCAATTTGTGTAACGACTGTTTTGCCATCGTCGCGCCTTTACTTTGTTTTTCCTCTCATCTTCCCCTTTCTTATTATTAAATAATCCTATTTTATTCTTTACCCTATCGTTTAATGTAATAATTCTATCCCGTGCCTTACTTTTTCTTTGTAATATTGCAAGCTTATTCTTCATATTGCTGGTGCATGAAATAGCGACAAACAATACAATCTATCCAACAAATATTGTACACATTAAAACCAGGGGCGAAGCCACCTTTTACAGTTGACCACCCTTCACCGAAATATTACAAAAAATTACATTGTGTATATAAGTAAAGCACTGATTTTAAATGTATAAAATATATATTGAACACCCTCTGTCGGAGAATTTTCTTCTTGTTCTTTCAAGTTTGAACACCTTTGAAAACATTTCTGGTTTCGCCACTGATTAAAACGATACGACACAACACAATATCATACATAACAACCATCCAATCAAGCTATTAGAAAAACTTTTTAAGTACTTCTAAGAACATTGCAATGTCCCAAAACCTTCTCATTCTATACGACAGATACATTTTCTTGCTTGAAATTACATGCTAATATGTTTAATATTGCACTATACAAAAAATGAAAGAATTCACTAGAAATTAGTAACAGACTTTGTAATATATTGCTGAACAGGGTAAAAATTGTCTCCCTTTCTTACTGCATCAAACTTGTAACAAGTAAATATTCATGTCTTGTTGTTCTTGAAATTGTTGATCTGAGGCTGCTATCCAAAAGTAGCAATTTGTCTTCATAACCAGCAACTGTCATTGGCCAAAGGACTAATAACAATAGCCATTCCAGATTTACTGTTATTAATTAGTTCGATTTTCTATTAGTGGTTTTAACTGTATAACGCCTCAATTCGATGTAATTACTGGTCCCAATAACATAATGAGAAAAGCCTACTCTTCAACTTTGATTGTACATTTCATAATTTTCTTCATGTGGGGGCAAACCACTACCAAACCCTTACAATCGTAGAGTATCATACATGTTAGATTATATTGTCGAATGTTACAAAGTACATAAAATTCTTTATCTATTATTTTAATGTATAGTGTGTTAAGTAAAATGAGTACAAATTTCTGGGAATTAGCACAAAGATTAAAAACCTTTTGTCTCCTCTTCTCATCATTACTATATATCCCAAAAAAGAATGACATAATACTTGTATAAAGCAAACCTATATAGTGTGCTAATACTTTCTTATTGGTTTCATTATGATAATTAATTGTCTCGTGTTGAATTAATTTGTTTTTATTTTCCACATACTCTTGATGGGGGATGATTTTATATCAACAAGTAAAGGGAAATAAGTAAATTATTTGATGAAGGATAGTTGGGCATAGTTAAAAGATGTCTCGATACAATATTCTCACAAAACTCAATGAATTATCGTTTATTCATCTCATCGTACTTTACGGAATCAATCATCTTATCAACATATACATAAGTACATACCGAGGAAGAAGAGTGGTATCATGCTTTTTCATAATAACGTTAATCATAGTAAGCCAAATGGTGTCATTCTTACCTAAAAAAGAAGTCCGTCCTTAGTGGGCGTTTGGACATAAGAATTGTAAAATTCCAAAAAAAAAAAAAAAAAGTAAAAAAAGTTTTCAAGTGAAAATCGTATTTGAAAATTAGAGTTGTGTTTGGACATGAATATTATTTTGGGTTGTTTTTGAAGTTTTGTAAGTGATTTTGAAAAATAACTTTTTGAAATTTTTCAAATTTTCGAAAAATTTCAAAATTCATCTTCAAGTGAAAATTGAAAATTTTATGGTCAAACATTGATTTCGAAAAAAAGTGAAAATTTTTCGAGAAAAAGTAATCTTTTTTTTATGTCCTAACGGGCTCTAAGGACCCGTTTGGCCATAGATTTTGCCTACATTTTAGCAAAATTCCAAATCCCAATAGCTGGTTTTGGGCCAAAATATCACTATTACATTTTATAAAAATTGGTCCAAACTTTTGTATTTTATAAAAGAGCCCACTATTTATTATTTTGTAACAATGTTGCTCGTCTTCTCGGCCATCTGATAGTGTATCATGTAGCTCATTATAAAAATGATAATTTTGTATCAAATTTATTTATGTTCAGGACTATGGTTTACGATAATATAATGAATGTTATTGATAATGGTACTGTTGGGTATTTGTGATAGTTTTTAGAACTTGTGGGTGTAAGTTCATATTTCATGTTTTCCCAAAATAAATTTGAGAAATATGTTTTGAAAATTAATGTCCAACACATTTTCATCTTCAAACCAAACTTCACCCAAATCAAACTTTTCAAAACAAATTTGAGAATCGATTGCCGAACGCTTGCTAAATAAAAAGTGACATGAATCTCAATAACAGACATATAGACAAAGCGCAATCTTATTTTTTTTCATTCACGACAATTCACAGTCAAATATTTTATAACAGTAGTATACAAGTCAGCATGAACAAATTTCGATTATGTCGTTGAATACTTATATACTACATCTGTTCCAGTTTATGTGAACCTATTTCCTTTTTTATCTGTTCCAAAAAGAATGACCCCTTTATAAATTTGGAAATAATTTTGCTTAAGCTTACAATTATACCTTTAATGAGAAGCTTTTATAACCACAAAAATACTCTGGGCCTCTTTTTAACTTGTTTAGGACCACAAATTTCAAAAGTCTTCATTTTTTCTTAAATTACGTGCCCAGTCAAACATGTTCACATAAATTGAAACGAAGGGAGTACTAAGTAACTTTATTTACCAAAAAAAAATTACCTAATTATTATTTCTACTGAATTACAAATATTGAGCTCTAATAGTTGATCACGTCCAACTATGTCTTATAAAAGATAAAGCGGTCATTACAAATATAATCTGGTTTACAGTCCGGAGTCGTATCCTGAGGGAACTAACCTATCTATTACAACTTGTGGTAATGCTAATATAATATCAGACAATTTTCGGATGCAAGGTTTTTTATCAATAAATATTGCGTTTTGTTTAACTAAAGTAAAACAATATTGAAACTAACAATATTCTAGATTAAAGATAATTCAATGGTAAAAAGATCTAGGGTATTGATTTCCCCAATTGCCGGATAAAGCCTTAACTCTTTTGCTATAATCTCGTCGTAATACTCTATGAGGATTATGAGCTGTATGTTACCGCAATTATCTCTGAATCAACTATGATAATTTACTAGAGCATTCTCTCGAACTACTCTAGCTGATAGTTTATACTGCTCAAAAGTATATCCCACCAAAGTTTCGTTATCTCTAACCCCACTTTTAAATTCAAGTAATGAATCTCATCAATTACCCAAAATTGATGTTGTTCAACAACAATCTAACCTAGTATTCTTTCTCAAGCAACACAAGGCAACTAGACACGATTAATCAAGGGCCCAATCAATTAATCTCCATACAAAACGTAGTTGAACAATCATAGAATAACCCTGGCTCGATTATAACAAAATTGAATCAAAACTTCATCTAACAATTGGTTCCATCAACTCTAAACGGATTATTTAGCTACTCATGCTAAAATATAAAGAAAGCATAGAATAATTCATCATTCCCAAAATAATGACAAAAGATGGAGAATAGAAAAAATAATAATTATAGTCGGGTATTCTCACACTTGTTCTCCTCCTCAAAGTTGATCTAACACAAGTTTAAAACCTAGATATCCTTTCTTTTGGGCGAGCTGGATCTTATATAGGTTAAGAAGAATTTTCCCCAAGCTTCCAATTTTACCCCTAAATTTACCGTGTGCTGGACGAGACTAGCGCGGCCGCGCTCGTGGGAGCGCTACTGGTCGTGCTAAATGTGATGTGCACTGTCTCTGACTGCTGGGCTAGCGCGGTCATGCTAATGGCCGCACTAATGGCGCTTCAATCTGCCTGCTGCATCTGGACTAGCGTGACCGCGCTACTGGCGTATCTTTCTGCCTTCTCTTTTCTTCTTCCTTCTTTCACACGCTCTTAACTCCGAGGGATCCTTCTTGCTTCAATTTAGCTCCAGACACCATCCTAGGTCCTCATAAGCATGACTTGCACCTACAAAACATAAAGTTCCCAATTAGAGCCATTTTAACATCATTTAACCTTCCTAGGATAGTGAAGCATAATAGAGTTGGAGTATAAATAGACGCTAAACTACATGAATCTAGCCTATTATCAACACCCCACACTTAAATCATTGCTCGCCCTCGAGCAATCCACCATACTATACAAAGGTCCTTTCACTAAGCATTTTCACTAACGTGTCACACCAAGAACATATCACAAGAGTTGTGTCTAGTAGTGTAACATCTATGCCTCAAGAGTCGACTCTCACGTGTCGTGCAATATTCTTACTTCCTCAATTTACTTTGTACAGAGATCAAAACTTACCTTTCCGTCATGAATCAAGTGCCCTCACATCACACAAGAGAGTAGTTCCACAAGTAATAACATTAAGAATAATTAGGAACTCAGATAGACAGAATTCACTCACTCTCAGAAAGAACATTCATATGCCACAAAGATGCACCATAGGCTTGCCCGTAGTGTACTACTCTACTAATCGAACCCATTCAGTCTAAGATCGATTAGGACTTCATTTGGTTGTAATGTAGGCTAAGGGACAGGTAGGATATATTTGGATATAGTGACTAACCTCCCTAAGCACTTTTAATACAATTACTTTCGCATTCAAGACCATACTTATGCTAGGCCAGACATTCCACCGCACTTCTCTTTATACTACCCCAAACTCCTTTCGGTGCAATTGTATCAAGTCACCACTTATCAAAGACTACATTTATTTATTGTCTTTACTCTTTTTTTCTTTCTTCAAGTGGCGCTTATTCTTATTTCCAACACAGTGCACCTTTCTTTTTATTTCATTGGCTCCACTCAAAAACCAAACCAACTACCCCACACTTTGACTTTTACATATTTTATAACAATTCAAGTGCTCATAGGAGGTACAGGGTTCAAACAGATGGGTCGTTCAAACAATTGGGTACGGTTTGTAATGTGGTTGCTAAAGAAACAGGCTTATAGGCAAGGGGGTTAACTATGATAGATTACATTTAGGTGGGTATACTTTATATATCTGGATTAACAAAGAATGCCTATATCACTTCTAGGACTGAATGAAGCTACTTTTTTTTGCTTTGCAAACACACATGGAAAGTTTTAGGTATAAAATGTGGAGCGTAGAATGCAATGCAATACACCTCACACACATATGGTACATGACTCACTCCAGATTGGCTTATCAAGACACTCTCATTGAGTACTCAAGTTAGTTACAACATACAATTTTAAGGCACTCTACAAGAATCAACAACTGAGCTTAAGCGTCACACTCTAGTGTCTATTGTGTTCAGGTGTAACAACGCTAAGGGATTATTTTCCTATTTTAGCTCATCACCCATAAGTACCTAATAAAAACTAGAAACAACCCAAACAAAAAAAACTAACTACACCCTGTTCAAGCCAAAACCCTTGGAAAAGAACCGCGGCCGAAAAAAAAAAACAAGGAGAAGTTACTACGCTACCTAAAACAAAAATCTTTTTGATATTTTCTTTAGGCTTACTTCCCTCAAGAAAACTGTCTAAGAGATCCGTCGTCAGAAAGAGTCCACTATATTTTCTGATTTTTTTTTTTAAGATTGTGATCGACTTAGACCCTCAAGAACCCCATCGAATGAGATCCGTCGTCGGGACAAGTCGACTTATATAATTACACTACTACTTAAAACAACAAAAACAAAAGCAAACAAAACTCACAAGAAAATAAGGGAAAACATATAACAAGTACATTCCTACATATAAACATGTACAATGAATTATTTCCCCACCCCACACTTAAAATGAAGACATGTCCTCATGGCATTCAAAGTAAAGCAAAGTGAGGTAGAGAAACTTCCCTGAAGGCTCA